>CM077163.1:86336553-86516377 GCA_039583875.1 Platanthera guangdongensis
GGTTTTCAGGAAATAAAAAATCAATTAAAACAAGCACACAAACATAGAGATTTTATAGTGGTTTCCCAAGTTGGGTACGTCCACTTTCTCGCCTCTCCTATCTACCTCGAATGGCTAGATTTGACTACTTCACCAAACTCAGAATTCGTCAAATCATACACCTCGTAGCCGCTACTCCTACAACTTAGAGATGACGCTCCTACCACTCGGAGAACAACATCTCCTACAACTCAATCCACAAACCAGAGCTACTACTCGATCCACAAACGGATCTACTCACTCGATCCACAAACGGATCTACAAACTCGAATAAAATTTTCCTACAAGAGTAAATAAATGTTACAAAAATTATTACAATTAATCCTTTGCAAGATCTGAAAACTTCAGTCCTCCATTCTTCGAAAAAGGTTAATCTTGATTTCATTTAGAGAACAAGGGGAAATTTGAAATCTTCCGGAGATCTTGAAACTTGCGCCTTCAATCGACACGATCTGGAGAAGTATAGATTTGAAGGAGATAATCGATCCAGAAACGTATATCGATGACGATGTATCGTGCACAACAAGTCGACAAGAGACCTATCAACAATCTTGAAAACCTGAGAGAGCGTGTCACAACCTGCATTTCTCAGTATTAAAATACCGTCAGAGTGAGAGAAAATATGCGGTCGGGATGCCACGCCGTGCAGGGGACAACCGCGGACATTCAGGAAATCTTGTCCCTTTCATTTATTTTTTTTATAAAAATACAAATAAATTATGTTTTTAAAATATAGTTATATTATTAGTTTTACTGACCGTGTCCCTTGGTCTGGTGGATCAACTAGTCCATCAGTGAGAAAGTATAAGTTTACACAACGAAAAATTATTCAGTTCAATTCATTTGTTATCCTAAGTGAGAAGAAGGTGATTCAAGGTGTGCAACCGTGTTGAGACTTCTAAATTTAGTATAAGTTGGAAAGTAATTTTCATAGTGCTTATGGATCTGAAAGCTATGCTGAGGTCATGGAGACTGTTCTGAAGGTTGAGTTGATTGACATTACCAAGAACCAAAGTCAACAAATGAGAAAGGATAATAGGAAGACCGGTGAGGGTAAGAGTCCCCAAGAATTCGGTGCTGCTTCGAGGAAAGAAAGTAAAGAGATATGTAGTTTCTATGGCGGACAGGCCATGCTTTCGAGAAATGCTTCAGGAGGATTGGAGCTCAGAAGCATGAGCAAGTTCATGCGATTTAAAGTGCGCCTAAGGGAGATTTGGTTTTTTCTATGCATAAGCAGAGGGGTTATGACAATGCCCATTGTTGGGGAAAGGAGAAGGTCTGCTTCCAGTGCAGACAAAAAGGACATTTCCGGTCGAAGTGCATCAGGCTCAGCCCCCGTTGCAACCAGTTCCACTTCAGGCCTTGCTGCCACCGCAGCTATTGGACAAGGTGAAGGGCAAGCTGAACGTGGTGTCTTTGGAGGAAGCTCAGACGACTTCTCAATTGATTTCGTGTTAGATCCTAACCAAGTTCTAGCTTTTAGTTTGTAACTATAGTTTAGGCATTCGTTCCCTTAGTTGTGTGTACAATGTTCTAGGAAACTTTAAGGTCAAGAACCGCTGGGCACGGGTCTATTCGATTCTGGTGCTTCCCACTCATTCGTGGCTAGGACCTTCGTAGAGCGTCACCGTTTGACCCTCGATCTTGTTGGCGATATGTTTTGTGTCAAGTTTCCCTCTAGCGATTATGTGGTATCAGACTAAAGCATTCAGAGTTGTCTGATTCTATTAGGAGATTTTCTAGCTATTGCCGATCTGAAGGTGATAGACTTGGAAGATTTTGTTGTGATTTTGTGCATGGACTGGTTGTCCAGGTATGATGCGGCCATCCAGTGCAAGGTTAAGCGCTTGGGCTTCAAGGTGGACAATGGTCAACCCAGGAGTGTTTATGATTTCCCGCGCCAAGTTTCTCGGATTATTTTTTTGGTACGTGCTCGGAATCTTGTAAATTTCGGATGTTTTTGCTGCTTGGTTTCAGTGTTGGCGACCGATAGTAGTTTGCCATGAGTTGAGGAGATTGCTATTGTGTGATAATTTCTTATTGTATTTCCTGATAACCTTCATTGTCTTCCTTCTGAGAGAGACGTGAAGTTCGTCATACATTCGAGCCGGGTACCCGTTCTATTGCTAAGGTGCCATATCGTATGGCCCAGCGTGAGCTGGAGGAGTTGCATATCCAATTGGATGAGTTGCTGCAGAATGGATTTACTAGACCAAGTTCTTCACCGCGAGCGTGCTCATGTGCTATTTGTAAATAAAAGGATGGATTGATGAGGCTTTGCATCAATTTTAGAGAGCTGAATAAGGTAACCATCAAAAATAGATATCCCCTGCCGATGATTAATGACTTGTTTGATCAAATATGTGGTAGCCCTGTGTTTTCAAAGATCGATCTTCATTCAGGCTACCACCCATTGAGGATTCGAGAGACAGACATTTCACTTACTGCTTTTCATTCACAACATGGATATTTCGAGTTTTTGGTGATGTCTTTTTGATTGACTAATGAACCCTCCGTCTTTATGGATTTGATGAACAGAGTGTTTTAGGACTTCCTGGACCGTTTTGTAGTTCTTGTTTTTAGTTTTAGTTATGACTTGCATACTTTCGGTGGGTTTATGTCATGTTTTTGACGCATACTTGTAATTTCTTTTGTATTATTGAATACTTAGCTAGCTGCTAATTTACCATTTTGTGGTTGTTTTACATGCTCTCTGGGAAGGTTTTATGCTAGGTTGCATGTTAGGTATTTTAAAGTATAAAAAATTATTATTAATATTTCATACATGACATGTTTGAAATCTAAGTCACTATGTTTAAAGGCCGAATAAGATGTTCTCTCTATTATTATAAATCTAGAGTTTTGCATAGCATGAGTTGTCCTGTGAGGTTATTTATACTCATACAGGACGTCAAATCTTGTAAATAAAGTATTTTTCTACAGTGTATAACTATCTTTTTCTTGTGGGCTAGATGAGCCACTGTGCCGAGGGATACGGCTAACCGCTTAACTTAAAATGGATTTTCACTAAATAACTTATAAATATTTCATAAAGGTCTTTAGTTGGAGTTTTGCATGAGCGTCTGCAGTTATCCCCTACTGACGTGGCATCATGACACACATTTTCGTTTACTCTGATATATTGTTAAATGCGGAGGAAATGCGGGTTGTGATAGAGCGGCCGACGACTTGACTATTTTGGAAAGTTCTTGTAGATTCAAAAGGTTAGCAAAAGCACGATTAGAATGGAAGAAAATATCCTTAAGTATTTATAGACATCCTCTGTACAACTATAAAAAGAAAACTTCAAAAAATAACTTGGGAAAAACAATCTGCATGGCTACCACAACTCGAGACTGGTTTTGAAAAAATTTCCAAAAAATGATCTAAGTCAAATTAGTTGAGTATCATCGAGTATCATATTAATAGTCGTCTAATATATCTTGATATATGACAAAAATGACTTTGCCAAATCATTCCAGGCCAGCTGGCACTCAGAGCCATGACGAGGAGTCATACTCAACGAATTCATCGAGTATCACCAGGCATACTCGACGAATTCGTCGAGTATAGGTGAATTGACTGAACACACTCAACGCCATTGAACTCAACTCTTTTTGCTCACTCATCGCCAGAGCTGCATTCGTCAAATATCGTTAAGTTATCTGAATGCACTCAATGCTTTGATATTCTAGGAATTCTACTTGGAAAAAATCTAGAGAAGTTGTGCCGACTAGACTCGATGAATTCGGCGTGTATCATATCGCATATTCGATGAATTCAGCGAGTATCGTTAGTTACATTCGACGAATTTGACGAGTATGCACGATGATACTCAGCTAATTTTACTTAACATATTTTTCACTTCTCTAATGAATTTACCCTAAGTATATATGTAACGCCCCCAGTTTTCCTGTGATTGTTTAATCATTCTTTGTCATTACGTTGACGCGTTTCGGCCTTTGCCATTGTTAGAGCGTCATCTTAGCTCTTGAGGAGTTCTTAGGGGCTTGTTTTGCATCCTGTTTGCAAGGTTCCCCAGCTAGCCGGAGTCTGTTTTTGGTGACTCGGCAGAGCCTCTCAAGGAATGCTTGTGTTTTGGATTCGGGATATGTTAGCCCAAGTTTTGATCGTCAGATGTTATTCTTGACTTCACAGTTCTTTTCATAGCACGGGGGTTTAGTTACGGTGCGAGTTTGGTCGAATTCCAAGATCGTTTGTTTTTCGAGTCAGTGGCCGGATTTGCTTGGCTTCATATGTATGTATATATATATTAGCTTGATTTTTAGCTTGGGATTTTAGCTTGATTTACATATATATATATATATATATATATATATATATATATATATATATATATATATATATATATATGTTTAAGCTTGAGTGCTGGAGCTCAAGTGGCCGATTATATATGATAAGTTTTAGCGAAGTGGCCGACTATACTTGTATAATATTAGTGGCTTATATTATATTATATGCTTTGTTGCTAGTGGCCGGTTATTTTATCATAGTTTAGATTGTGCTGGTATGATAATAATATTATAATACTATAGTGGGTGAGTATTATTTTATCTTATCCCTATTCCTCTATCCCAAACCGGACGGGAAGCTTCCAGCGGAAGGAATCAAGGAAGGAATCGGGCGGTGGAGGTGCTGGAGCTCCGGCTGGCGATTTCTGGAGGTTTAGAGTTCGGATTTCTCAGTTAAAGGCAGATCTGAGCTGCTCTTGCGTAGATCTTCTTCCTTAGGTATGTTTTCCCTGCTCTAGAGCTGTCTTAGAAGCTAGGGTTTTCATGTTGCTCAGTTTTCTTTCCATCTAAGCTTTAGGTTTGTTGTTTTTGCGGCCGATCTTGCCGATGATGCTGGAGTTTGGAAGGACTGCTACTCCGTCCTGAAGGTTGAGGCAAGTGGTGCTCTTTTCCCTTACCAAGCATCTTTCATTTATGTTTGTTTTCAATTTTTCCAGGAAGTAGAAGCTAGGCTGCTGCAGCCTCTATCTCGAGCTAGGTCTGCCAGATTTCAATATTTCTTTTCTCTCTCTCTCTTGGTTGCTGGTCTTGTGTCTCGGTTGTGGCTAGAGGTAGAGTTGTAGTTTGCTAATTAGCCTAGCTTGGGGGATAGCTGTAGCCGGGTAGAAGGGGTAGAAAGAGGAATTAGAATTTTATTTTCCTCTAAGTCTTTTGGCGTTGAGTGAGTGGAGCTCACTCAATGCGGCGTCGAGTAGACTCGATGACTTCCCCGCTTCGACTTTGGCATCAAGAGAGGGACTCGACACCTTCTGGCTTAGTGTCGACACCTTCTGGCTTAGTGTCGACACCTTCTGGCTTAGTGTCGACACCTTCTAGCTTAGTGTCGACTCCTTCTGGCTTAGTGTCAACATCTTCTGGCTTAGAGTCGACACCTTCTGACTTAGTGTCGATACCTTATGGCTTAGTGTCGACACTTCTGGCTTAGGGTCGACAACTTCTGGCTTAGTGTCGACACCTTCTGGCTTAGTGTCGACACCTTCTGGCTTAGTGTCGACACCTTCTGGCTTAGTGTCGACACCTTCTGGCTTAGTGTCGACACCTTCTGGCTTAGAGTCGACACCTTCTGGCTTTATGTCGACACCATCTGGCTTAGTGTCGACACCCTCTGGCTTAGTGTCAACACCTTCTAGCTATATGTCGACACCTTCTGGCTTAGTTTCGACACCTTATGGCTTTGGTGTCGAGAGGGACACGACACCTTATGTTGAGTGTCGAGAGGGACTCGACACCTTCTGATTTAGTGTCGAGAGGGACTCGACGCCTTTCTCCTTAGGCTGATGTTTTCTCCTAAGTTGGTTAGGATGGGTTTATTTCGGGTTGTTGATGTTTCTCGGGTGGTTTTGAAGGCCGACTCGTGAATTATGGCATGTGGTTTTGTTTGATGGCTCTGTGAGGGGTGGAGTGGTGTAGAGCCTTGGTCACCACCATTTTTGCCCCGGGATGGGCTGTTTGTTTTGGTGTGTTGCCACCATTTTTGCCCCGGGATGGCTGGTTGTTTTGGTGTGTTGTCATCATTTTTGCCCCGGTTTGGGCTGGTTGTGTTGGTGTGTTGGACCTTAGGGCTGCCACCATTGATCCCCTGAGTATTTATGGGTCTTGTTGTTTGGATGAGGACTGTTTTTCGTCACCAACCTAAACCCATAGCTTTACCACTGCTAATGATGCACAAGTTAGAACTGTTAATTCCTTTTTGTAAAGTTTTTATTTTGGCATATGCTTGCCTTGTTGCTACTGCATGGTTTTAGCAGGGTATGTTGTTTATTTCTCGCACTTGGTGCGTTTTGATCTTGCCTTGGGCAGTGTTTTACCCTTGCTGTATTGTTCATTTTACCTTCGCTCTTTTAATAGCACTTCTTGTGGGGTTGTGTTGGATCCTTAGTTGGATTTTGGCTAGGTTCACTAAGTTAGGATCATATGACCCATCATGTATAACCAGGGTCATGGTTGTGTCCTAGAGTCTAGGCCAAGTCCTTAGAATCAACATCACATGGCCGGCCTTCAACAGATTACCAGAGACTCAAGCAATTGTGTCGACACTTGGAAAGGCTGTGCCGACACCAGAAGCATGATTGTGTCGACACACAGGACTTGTGTCGACACATAGAACATCTGTCGACATCAACTGTGTCGACACCAGAAGCAAGATTGTGTCGATACATAGAAGACTTGTGTCAACACCCAGAACATCTTTCGACACCAACTGTGTCGACACCAGAAGCCATTGTGTCGACACACAGGACTTGTGTCGACACATTACACAGAAGACTTGTGTCGACACCAGAAGTTAGAGAAGAACTATTATCTCGGCTCGACGAACTCCAAGCTCAGGTTGACGATCGCTGAACTCAAGACAGCTCGACGAAATAAGAAACTGAGCTCGACTAATTATGTGTAATTTGTTACAGTTGGCAAAATTAATTAAGTATTAGTTACAGTTAGAATTACAGTCAATGCCATTTGGTCGACGAACACAACTCCTCAGCTCGACGAACTGTGGACTCAGCTCAACGATTTTTTTTTTCTGTTCGACGAATCCAGACTTGGTTATTTCCATCCTTCTGTCCCTTTCCTACTGTAATAATTCCTGAGTAATAAATGCTAAAATATTCTCTGAATATTACTGTTAGATGGAGCATTAATTATGGTTTTCATCAGGATTATTGCTTGCCATTTTTCTATGGGACAGTTGGGGAAACTCAATCAATGCAAAACATTGTCCAGGCCGTCAGCATTAAATGCAGAAGAATTTCAAATTTAAAAAGGAAGATAATATGGAATATACAAAAAGGGATATTCCATCATCTTCTCTGTTAGTAAGAAAGAAACAGACAGTCAGTCATTTTGTGAATCAGGAATCAAGAATCTTCTGCTGCTCTCTCTCTCTCGACAACACTCTGAAACAAAAAGAGATAGAAAGCTGATACAGAAATACAAGATCTGGACCAGAAGAATATCAGCAATCTGAAGAAGAAGAACATTAAATCAAAATCAAGAGTCTTCTTTCTTCTACACTCCAGGACACTTCAAAGGACAATAAATCCTCTATCTATCAAGAAGTTCCTGTACTTTGTCTGGTCAAAGCTGAAAGACTGAAGGCCCATCACCCTGAAGTAAAGCTCCATCTCCCTGAACCATTCCACATCTTAGGGGGAGCCTTTGCTGACATCAAATCCACATAAGTCTTCTCAGTTGTACATTAAGAAAGGAAGGCAAAATCAATCTCTTACCTCCAATGTAAAAAGGTTTCTTAACTCCCTTCAAAAGTTTTTCCTGTTTGCAAGTCACCTGACCAAAAGACTTGAGATTTGGTTTTTGAGCACCTGATCAAAAGCTCATTGGTGTCAGGCACCTAATCAAAAATCTGAGTGGATTTCTACCAGGGTGGTATAAGAGTGGATATACCCAGGTTGGGGAACCACTATAAATTTTTTGTGTTGTTTGGTTGCTCTTTTCTTTTGCTTCTTGCTGTGGCTGTACTAGTTAGGATAATAGTGTTTGTGCTTTAATTTTATTCCTACAGCACTAGGACTAGATTAAAGTAGAAGAAAATTTTATAAAATCCCTAAATACTATATTAACACCCCCCCCCTCTATAGTATTCCAGATCTAACCCATCACTTTCAATTGGTATCAGAGCAGGATTCCCTTGGTTGTACAAGCTAACCCTTGAACCAAAGATCCTGAGTTAGATCTGTCTTTTCATTTCTATTAGATATTCACACACAGCATGGCACAAAATAAATACTATGCAATCACCAGACCTCCAGTTTGCAACCTAAATAGGTTTGCCATCTGGAAGGCAAAAATCGAGTTATATATGAATTCTATTGATGAGGATATTTTTAATTCTATTGCGACAGGTCCTCCTCAACCATCTGCCTCCACCTCTACAGCAACATCCAGCAATAATGCAGTTCCACCACATGAATGGACTGAGGCCCAGAAGAAGGCAAAAATTACTGATGCCAAGGCCATAAATATTCTTGCCCAAACAATGTCAGATGACATTTTCCAAAAAGTGGTTGTATGCACATCAGCCAAAGCCATCTGGGATTCCCTCAATCAAATGGTGGTTGGGTCTACTGATGAAAGAAAAGATAAAAGGTCCAATCTCATATAACAATATGAGAAATTCAAGAAGGAGAAAGCTGAATCAGTAGCTGACATGTACAATAGGCTGAGCTCAATCTTCAATGAGCTGAAAACCTTGGATAAGGACATCACCCTCACAGAGGTGAATGATAAAATTCTTATGTGCTTCCCAAGCTCATGGGATTCAATAATCTGGCCCATCAAGGAGGCCAGGAGCCTGAATGAGATTTCCACTAAATCTCTTTTAGGAAAGCTGAAGTCCTATGAACAGCTTATCAAATCCAGAGAAGCAGCTGAGAAAAGAACACCTCCACCAGTAAGGAAAGAGCACATCATTGCATTCAAGGCTGCTGAGGAGGCAGAAGCACCAACAATAAATGAAGAGCTGATGGGTCTACTTGCCAAAAGATTTTACAAGCTAGCAAGGAAAGACTTCAGAAGAAAGTCATCCAGACAGGATGACAAACCAAGGTATGATAAAGCTCCCACTAAATAAGTGGTGTGCTTTGCCTGCAGGAAACCTGGACATTTCATCTCAGAGTGTCCAGGAAATCAAAAGAAGGATAATAGAAGAGAGAAGGACACTAGAAGACAACACAGCTCAAGACCTTCCTCCAGCAAATACAAGAAGAAGGAGAAAGGATTTGTAGCTGAAGCCTGGAGTGAAACTGAAGATGAATCAACATACTCCAGCTCCAGTGAAGAAGAAGAAGAAGCAAGGGCCAAGGAAGTTTGCCTTATGGCCATTGATGCTTCCAGGAGCCAATCAGATGAAGAAGGGTCTGATAATACAGAAGCTTCAGAATCTGAGGCTGACCAGGTACTTTCTTCCTTTGATTATAGTTCTGATTCTTTTAGAACTGAATTTAAAACCATGTGCATAGATCTAATAAATCCAGAAAAATAAATCAAGACACTTAGGGAAAAACTAGCTAATCAAGAAACCCTGACATCTGAAAATAATATATTAAAGGATGAATTAAATTTAGCTAATGAACAATTTATCCTGTTAAAGACTGAGTTATGTGAGGCTAAACAACTTGATGAAACTCTCAATGGGAGAAGCCTCAAGCTGATGGACATCACTAGCACTGTCAATGCTAGACTAAATGGCAAGCTGGACTTCGGTGCTTCATCAAGTTTACCCACCATTCTCAAGAAAAATATTTTGTCAACCCCTATCAAGTTTATTTCTGCTAAAGGAAAAGAAATAATAAACTATAAACAAACCATAAAAGGAATTCCCAAATCAACAGGTCAAAATAACAAAAATCAGAAAACCTTAGGTAAAAACAAAGGTCCGCAGATTTCGTCGAACTCAGATCGACGAAACAGGAACAGTTCGTTGAACTCTAATTGACGAAATCTGAACGCAAACTTTAACTATAATTATTCGTCTAACTGTGACCGACGAACTTTGTATGGTTCGTCGAGCAGAGATCGATGAACGTGGGGCACAGAAAATGACTATGTTCATTCTTTGGGCAGAGATCGACGATCTCATACCGATTCGTCGAACTCTAGCCGACGAACTCACAATATTTTGTCGAACCCAGAAAGACTTAACAAAAATTATAACTACAACAACTCTAATCAATCTAAGAAACCATTTAATCCATTAGCTGACTGGACAATTCCACCTAGAAGATATCACCCACTAGGATACAAATCTCAACCAGAGTTTTCTATAATATCTAGTTTTTCTTACCAGCAATATAAAGGACCCAAGGTAACCTGGGTCAAGAACAACTAACTGTTTTTACTGCAGAAAAAGGGTTGTCTAGTAATTAATCAAAGCTGATACCTGGACAGTGGATGCTCCAAACACATGACTAGCAGTAAGGACAACCTAATCAACTATAAGTCCAAGCTGGGGACAAAGGTAATCTTTGGTGATTCAAAGTGTGGCCAGTTAGAAGGATATGGAGAAGTGAAAATTGGAGATGTCACCTTCAAGAAAGTGACATATGTCAGAGAACTCAAACATAACCTCATCTCTATAAGTCAATTATGTGATGAAGGATATCAGGTACACTTTAACTCAACCTCCTGCACTATCTCTAATAAAGAAAAACAATTTGTTTTAATTGGAAATAGACAAGGCAACATCTACTTAGTTAATTTCTATTCTGCCAATTCAGATATCTGCCTACTCAACATAGCTAGTACTCAGAATGAATTATGGTATAAAATGCTAGGTCATGTTAACATGAAAAACATTGCTAGGTTATCTAAAGATAGTCTTGTAGGAGGCTTACCTTCTGGTCCCTACAAGAAGGAAGACCTTTGTAGGGCTTGTCAACTAGGCAGGCAAACTAAAACTAGCTTTAAGTCAGTTAATAAAATTGATTCACCAAGGATTTTATATTTGCTACACATGGATCTCTTTGGACCCATTGCTGTGCAAAGCCTAGGAGGGAAATCCTACACCTTTGTTATTGTAGATGACTTCTCAAGGTTCACTTGGGTGTCCTTTGTGAGATCTAAGACAGATACCTTTAAAGTTTTTAAAGATTTTCTCTGGACCATACAGATTGAGTACTCTACTCATGTTGCATTGATTAGAAGTGAACATGGTACAGAGTTTGAGTCTCTTCTTATGCATAAGTTCTGTGAGAAGGAAGGTATCAGGCACTATTTCTCACCTCCTAGAACTCCCCAACAAAATGGGGTAGCTGAAAGGAAAAATAGAACCCTAATTGAAGTTGCATGTACATTGCTTGCAGATGCTTACATGCCACTAACCTTTTGGGCAGGGGCTATAAGCACAACAAACTATGTCCTGAATAGGAGCTTGATACATAAACTGAAGAATAGGACTCCCTATGAATTACTTAAAGGGAAGAAACTAAAAATCAACTATTTTAAAGTATTTGGATGTATATGTTATATACATAACAACAATAAGAAATACATTAGAAAGTTTGAAGCTAAGGCTGAAGATGGAATTTTTCTAGGATATTCCCCAAGTAAGCAAAGCTTATAGGGTATTCAATAAATCATCCTTAAAAATAGAAGAGTCTATACATGTAACATTTTATTAGGCTAACATGTCTTGCAAGGAGAAATAAATTTCTACCAGTAATCCTTTGAAGGTACCTCACTTGTGTGAGAACTTGGATGAATTAAGACTCACCCAAGAGGCTCCAACACATCCTTCTCCACAAGATGAAGAAGAAAGTGATGAAGAAGGAACTGAAGTTGAACCTCATCTAACAGTAAATATAATTCCACAAGAGGAATTAATTCAAAATGCTGCTGTTGAACCAACTCCATCAAATGATCTTATCACACTAAAGGATCACCTTAAATCTCAAGTGATTGGAGACATATCAGCTGGTGTACAGACAAGGCATCAACTCAACCAAGACTTGATGCATGCCTATTTTCTCTCTCAGGTTGAACTTCAATCTATACATGATGCTGAGCAGGATACCCACTAGATCATTGCTATGCAAGAGGAACTGAATCAATTTGAGAGATGTAGAGTATGTGATTTGGTTCCGAGACCCCAAGACTACCCAGTCATTGGAACCAAATGGGTATATAGAAATAAACGGAATGCCCAAGGTACAATTGTGAGGAACAAGGCTAGGCTTATTGCTCAAGGATACAGAAAAGAAGAAGGCATAGATTATGATCAGACCTTTGCACCAGTTGCAAGGTTAGAGGCCATCAGAATATTTTTGGCCTATGCTTCCTTCAAGAAATTCAAGGTATATCAGATGGATGTGAAGAGTGCATTTTTGAATGGAGTACTAAAAGAAGAACTTTATGTTGAACAACCTCAAGGTTTTGTTTCTCCAACTCATCCTTATCATGTATTTAAATTGCATAAAGCTCTTTATGGTCTAAAGCAAGCTCCAAGAGCTTGGTATGAGACCCTAGCTAGCTTTTTGATAGAGCATAAATTCATTAGAGGCATAGTAGATAAAACACTTTTCACTAGACATCATAAGGATCAAACCTTGTTAGTACAACTATATGTGGATGACATCATATTTGGGTCTACTGATTCCAAATTATGGAAGAGGTTCTCTGACCTCATGCATTCTAAATTTGAAATGAGTAGCATGGGTGAGCTCTCCTACTTCCTTGGTCTCCAAGTGAAGCAGCTACCTTATGGCATCTTTATCTCCAAAGCTAAATATG
This sequence comes from Platanthera guangdongensis, assembly GCA_039583875.1. Classification (NCBI taxonomy): domain Eukaryota; kingdom Viridiplantae; phylum Streptophyta; class Magnoliopsida; order Asparagales; family Orchidaceae; genus Platanthera; species Platanthera guangdongensis. The sequence continues at coordinate 86,349,369 of CM077163.1, forward strand.
CTAAACAGCTTATAAAGAAGTTTGGGATGGCTGATGCCTCAGCAAAGAAAACACACATGGCTACAAATGCTGTAATAGACTCTGATGCACATGGGAAACCCGTGGATTAGAAACTATATAGGGGTATTGTTAGGTCCCTACTATACCTTACAGCAAGCATACCTGATATCATGTTTGTCACATGCCTTTGTGCTAGGTTCCAGGTGAACCCTAAAGAATCTCACCTAATTTTCTTAAAAAGAATTTTGAGATATATAAAGAGTTGTCCTAGTTTAGGCCTATGGTATCCCACTGAGTCAGAATTTGATTTAACTGGATATTCAGATGCTGACTTTGCTGGATGCAAGGTAGACAGAAAAAGTACTTCAGGAACTTGGCAGTTTTTAGGTATGAGATTAGTTTCTTGGTTCTGTAAGAAACAATCCTCTGTGTCCACTTCAACTGCTGAAGTAGAATACATAGCAGCTGGCAGTTGCTGTTCACAGATGTTGTGGATTCAGAATTAATTACTTGACTATCGTCTCAACATAAATAATTAAACTCTATTCTGTGAAAACACAAGTGTTATAGCCATAGCACAAAATCCAGTCCATCACAGTAGTACCAAGCATATAGATATTATGCATCATTTCATTAGAGAGTGTGTAGACAAAAATAAAGTTAATCTTGTCTATATATACACTGATTTACAAAGAGATGATATATTCACCAAACCTCTGGATGAAAGAAATCACTTGTTCTTTATAAAACAACTTGGAATGATCAATGGAGAAGACTTAGTTTAGTTTCTGTCTGCACTCGATGAATTTTTCACAGTTCGTCGAACGGAGTTCGACGATCTGGGAAAAGTTCTTTAGACATTCGTCGAACGGAGATCGATGAACTCTCTGTGAGTGAACCAATTTTCATCGACCGGAGATCGACGAATCTGATTCAGAAAACATTCGTCGAACGGAGCTCGACGAAATGTCTTCAAATCTTTAGACTGAGCTCGACAAATTGTTTAACTCTAAATTATTTCGTCGACCTCAGATCGAAGAATGTTTTAATTTTCGTGGAACGGAGTTTGTCGATTTATATTCTGGAAAACCCTATATCTAGGTTTTCTTCGACATCTGTCTCCCGCTTTCAATTACTTTACACTTGATCGTCATTTTTATCTTGCAGGTACTCAAATGGTGATTCCAGCGGGAACCCTTGCAGTAATGAAGTTTGATACCGGATTCGATGTGGATTTTGATTCATTCCAACATTCCGACAATGTATTTCTAGAAATCTTGCAACTTCTTGACGACCAGAAATTGAAAACTTTTCTATCCACAAGGATCAAAATATCTGGATCAAAAATCAGGGAATGGGTCTATACTTCCTCTACAACAGATGACAATACCATGACCGGCACTATAGCGGGTATTACTGTTTCCCTAACTCCCGCTGTTCTCACTGAAATTTTTGGATTAAATAATGGTGAAGAGGATTTAGACATGGATACTGATGAGTATGATGAGATGATTAGTCAAATGGGTTACTCTGGAGAAAACCCTAACAAATTACTGAAGAAACATCTCTCTACAGAATTTAAGCTTCTAGCAGACATAGTTGGGAAAGTATTGCTGGGCAAGAACACTTCACTCGACTATATAACCAGGCATCAATTTCTGGTTATGTGTGCAGTGGTGAACAAGAAACATGTGAATTGGGCACAGATCATTTTTGATCTTATTAAGAAAAAGAATAATAAAAAGGAAGTTAATTTTGGAAGGATCTTGGGGATCTTCTTGAAAGAGAAGGCTGCTGAAACACTGGTCTCCCAGACCATATTCATAAATGTCAGTAAGAGGATAACTTGTGCTCTCTTTGGCAAATGGGAGAGGACCATCACAAAGCCCTCCAAGGCTCCCTCTTCCCCAAAAGCTTCTGAAAGTACAAGGGCTGATACAACCACACCCCCACCCTTCTGAAGAGATCATTCCTTCACTCCCATCCCTTCTAGCAATTCAAACACAACTTCCCTCCACAGCCCACACAATCATTCAGACTCCCACACCTCCATCATCCCCCATCCTTACATCTCCACATCATACTCATCCTCCAAGACCACCTTCATCTCCTCTTCCACCACATTTGTCCTCCATACCATCCTTAATATTTCTATCCCCCTCACTCCTTCTTCCCCACAAGATGAGCAAATGCAAGATTCTCCTCCTCCAACCCCACCAACTACTACCATCCCTCCATCTATTTCAACTCAAACACCTTCTGACACACCATCTGCAAATACACCATTGGACCCCTCCACCATCTCCTCTCTCATTACCCTCATCACTCCCCTCCTAAAAACCATCATAGCAGAGGCCATTTCACCTCTTGCTCCTTCTATATAATCTCTTGCTGCCCAAATATCTGCCCTCTCTGCTGCCCCCTCTTTAGTTAGGGGCCTGGCTCTAGTTTGCACTGAAATCAGGCAAGGGGAGATACTTGATGAAGAAGCTACATCGGTTCCAGCAGTAGCAGCAGTTACAGCAGAAACAGTAGCAGCAGTAGTAGATGATGACGATTTGTTTAATTTAACTCATTTTATTGAAACTGATATGGACATAGATGAGTCAGTAACAGAAGAAATCAGTACTGTGGTGATTATATTATAAATCCCATAGTAGATTTGTTAAGTCTTTTAAGAATTTTTGATACAACTTATTTGAGATTTCCTCCAGCTGACTACACTAAGCCATCTTTGGCTATTATTCGTTATTCCTCTCCAATAAGTCTTGAAGTTGCCAAGCAACTCAAAGACATTTTTGCTGCTCCAAATAATATAGCCATTCCATCTCCACCTAAGGCTGATTCAGTTAGTGTTTCCTCCCCTCCAGAAATAATATCTGCTCCAGTCGCAGCTCCTCTTCCAGCTCCCTCTCAGGCAGATAAACCTTCGATTTCTATAGAGGCTCTCAAAGCACTAGATTCACTATATGACAATCCTTAGGATTCTGATGATGATGGTGATGAAGATGAAGACTCAGATGAGGAACCTAAGAAAAAGAAAATTTCTAAAAAGAGGAAAGCATCTCCACCTCCTGTTCCAAAGCACAATCCAGCAAATGACACCCCTTACTATATCCTTCATAAAATCACTCCTTATAAGGGTATGCCTGCTTGGATGTGGCAATCTAAAAATCAACAGAAAGAAAGAAAGAGAAGCAGAAGGTATTCATCTCCTCCTACACAAAGATTCAGGAAGGATCCTCCTCCACCTCCTCCTCCAGCTGTTGGTGCTTTAGGTACAACATCTCAAAGGACTACTCAGTTTCAAACTTATAAAAGGCATCAGGGTAGGTCCTCATCCCAGGAAGCAGCCAGTAGAGATACTACTCTTCAGGCAAGCAGCACCAACCTCAACAGCAGCAACATCAACAACAACTACAACAACAATTCCCAGAACATCACAAAGCTGAAATCTTCAACAGACCTACTTCCCCACTAGTACTATATGAAGATCCTGAAATAGCAACAACAGCTAGGATGGATAGGTTCCAAGAAGTGGTTGGCCTTTCTATCATTAACAAAGCTAGAGTTGAAGGAAAGGATCCATCAGAGTATACTACTATGTCAAAATACAGGAAGGAAGAGCTCAACGGGTTTGAAAAGGCTAATAAATTCTTTAATGTTGATGACTACATGAAATTGCATCCAGAAGCAGTGGTCCCATGTGATACATCTCTAAATATCATAGGGGCTGCTGATATGATAATGATAAAGGTGCAAGCTGTTGATCCCAATAAGGAAATTATATTTACTAAGCCTGGTGAAAGAGCTAAAGAGGATAAGCACAACGAGAAGAAGAAGAGAATGTGAAACCTGAACTGATAAGTTTATGTTATTTTGAAACTACTTATTATTTTCTTGATGCAAAGCTTACTGTGTATATATTTATATCTGCTGCATGTGTTTATTTTTCCTGCCAGATATATGTTTTCAAGCTTTGTAAATTTATTTTATTTTATTTTATTATGAGTCCGTAATTAGTGACCTTACCCAAATAGGGGGAGATTGTTGGATCCCTAGTTGGATTTGGGCTAGATTCATTAAGTTAGAATCATATGACCCATCATGTATAGCCAGGGTCATGGTTGTGTCCTATAGTCTATGCCAAGTCCTTAGAATCAACATTACATGGACCAGCCTTCAACAGACTGCCAGAGACTGAAGCAATTGTGTCGACACTTGGGAAAGGCTGTGTCGACACTAGAAGCAAGATTGTGTTGACACACAGGACTTGTGTCGACACACAGAACATCTGTCGACATCAACTGTGTCGACACCAGAACCAAAATTGTGTCGACATATAGAAGACTTGTGTCGACACCCAGAACATCTGTCGACACCCACTGTGTCGACACTAGAAGCCATTGTGTCGACACACAGGACTTGTGTTAACACATTACACAGAAGACATGTGTCGACACCAGAAGTTAGAGAAGAACTGTTGTATCAGCTCGACGAACTCCAAGCTCAGGTCGATGATCGCTGAACTCAAGACAGCTCGACGAAATAAGAAACTGAGCTCGACGAATTCTGTGTAATCAGTTACAGTTGGTATAATTAATTAAGTATTAATTACAGTCAGAATTACAGTCAATGCCATCTGGTCGACGAACACAACTCCTCAGCTCGACGAACTGTGGACTCAGCTCAACGATTTCTGTTTTTTGTTGGACGAATCCAGACTTGGTTATTTCCATCCTTCTGTCCCTTTCCTACTATAATAATTCCTGAGTAATTAATGCTAAAATATTCTCTGAATATTACCATTAGACGGAGCATTAATTATGGTCTTCATTAGGATTATTGCTTGCTATTTTTCTATGGGATAGTTGGGAAACTCAATCAATACAAAACATTCTCCAGGCTGTCAGCATTAAATGCAGAAGAATTTCAAATTTCAAAAAGGAAGATATTATGGAATATACAAAAAGGGATTTTCCATCATCTTCTTTGTAAGTAAGAAAGAAACAGACAGTTAGTCAATTTGTGAATCAAGAATCAAGAATCTTCTGCAGCTCTCTCTCTCGACAACACTCTGAAACAAAAAGAGATAGAATGCTGATACAGAAATACAAGATCTAGACCAGAAGAATATCAGCAATCTGAAGAAGAAGAACATCAAATAAAAATCAAGAGTCTTCTTTCTTCTACACTCTAGGACACTTCAAAGGACAACAAATCCTCTATCTGTCAAGAAGTTCATGTACTTTGTCTGGTCAAAGCTGAAAGACTGAAGGTCTATCACCCTGAGGCAAAGCTCCATCTCCCTGAACCATTCAACATCTCAGGTGGAGCCTTTGCTAACATCAAATCCACATAAGTCTTCTCAGTTGTACATTGAGAAAGAGAAGACAAAATCAATCTCTCACCTCCACTATAAAAAGGATTCTTAACTCCCTTCAAAAGTTTTTCCTGTTTGCAAGTCACCTGACCAAAAGATTTGAGGTTTGGTTTTTGAGCATCTGATCAAAAGCTCATTGGTGTCAGGCACCTGATCAAAAATTTGAGTGGATTCCTACCAGGGTGGTAGAAGAGTGGATGTACCCAGGTTGTGGAACCACTATAAATTTCTTGTGTTGTCTGGTTGCTCTTTTTTTTTGCTTCTTGCTATGGTTGTAGGATAACTATGTTTGTGCTTTAATTTTATTTCTACAGCACTAGGACTAGATTAAAGTAGAAGAAAATTTTATAAAAATCCTAAATACTCTATTCACCCCCCCCCCCCCTCTAGAGTATTCCAGATCTAACCCCTCACTTTCAGGTTGGTAAGCCTCTCTTTTATTACTTATGAATCTAATGCTCCACTTCTTTTCATTCTATTCTTGCTGAGGTATTCTTTCTTTGAATGCCACAGGTTCAAGTTATGGACGATTGGGCGGCTAATGTTCTGGTGGAGCTTGCTTGTGGCCTCCGGGGTAGCTGAGTTTGTTGTTCCTCGATTTGGTGGGGTAGTTTTCTTCTTTCTGTATAGACAAACATACTCACCAGTGGGTTCTGTTAAAATTAAACAAACCCGCAGAGGCCTCCTCGGATACCATGTTGAAACTCAAAAAACCGGAGAAGGACACCTCCACTTATAATGTTGAATGTTTTTTCGGATCTTGGAGAAAGCAGGGGTTGTCTCAACAAAGCAGTAACAACCAGCAACACATGCAGTAAGCAACTCTCTTTATTGATCAACAGCAAACTTCTTTACAAAGCGAGACATACATGGCGATACATGATTCGCCAAAACCAACACAGGAAGAGCAGAGACAGATACAAAGAAAAAACAATACAAGCCGCGCGGACTCAAACGTCAAGCTGCACGACCTACTGCTGTGGAGTCCACTCAATCCGCCAGGTCGCAAGCCCCAACCAAGTCGTGCGGACTACCACTTATTCCAATGCTTAGCTCTTCACCGCCGATCTGCAAGCCGCATGACCGCGAGGTCGCCTAGATGCCAGACCGTACACGCTGCGATACCGAATGGAACAGTCCTCCTCAAGCAGGCAACTTCTTGAACCCCGAACCAAGTTGCAAAAGAGAAGACCGCCTAGTCGCTATCTACGACCTGCTGTTTACCGCCTATTGCTTAACCACAGATTCCGCACTGTCCCTGACCGCAATCAGAGCCAAGTCCTGGCTTTCCAGCGCTATCCGCACAACCTGCACAGCACAACCCGGTCAACCCTATCAAACCGCGCGGACGTCAAAGTCCAGTCTGCAGCAACTTATGCGAGCTCAAAAACCTGTTCACTTACTCCTGGAGGAAACTCTCCCTCTCTGTTGTTATTTCCTGATGTGACATGAGTCCTATTTATAGGCACGATAATGAGTATGGTCACCGCCATAGCTGATAGGATAACCTCTACATCCTGCAGCACGAACTAGTGTGTCCGCCAGCCCGCGGACACACACTCGAGTTCGCCGCTGCTGTGAGAATAGCCAGTCCGCCCCATCTTCTCCAAGGCCAGACTCCAATCTCCAGTCCGCCTTGTCGCGAAAGTCCAAGCCAGGACCACCATAGCCGGACTCCTCAACAATAGTGTGCCAATCCGCGGACACAGCACCAGCCCGCTACCTTGAGTCCGCAGCCTCGCCAGCTTGGCACCTGTCGGACTCAGCGGACACCCGACTTCCGTCCGCTGCGGACAGCTTAAGTCTGCATCCCCAAGTCCATTGCCTAATCACCAAGGCATTGCCGGACTCAGCGGACACCCGGCTTCCGTCCGCTGCGGGCAACACAAGTCCGCATCCCCGAGTCCATTGCCTAATTACCAAGGCATTGCCGGACTCAGCGGACACAGCTCCAGTTTGCATCTCCTGCAGACTACTCCAGCCCATAATTCCAGCAGACTTCTCCAGTCCGCAACTCCTGCAGACTTCTCAGTCCGCATCCCTGCATACTTCTCAGTCCATAGCCTCATCACAAGGCTCAACCGAACTCAGCAGACACTAGCTCCAGTCCGCACGATTGCGCACGCAATCTCCAGTCTGCATATCCTCAAGCTAGCAATCAAGGCAACAACGCTCCTGCTGAGCTTGGAGGACTGAGAGAAACAGTCCGCGCTCCACTGCACGATCTCCCTGGACTGAGCCAACCTGGACGTGGTTCAGAACTCACCAAGTCTAGTCCACTGGCCACAAGGGCCAGTCCGCACTTACTGGCGGACACTAGATCTAGCCCTCCATACTGGGCGACCTCCAGCTTCTGTCCGCACTGACCGGCGGTCTCCGCGGCTTCCACTTCCCGCTGCACCAGAGCAAGACCAAAACAACTGCCAAACCAATCTGCCGAGCTCCAGTTCATCAGTCCGCTTTATGCCCTACTCCGCGGAAAGAGTTTCTATCCGCCTGGTTACTTCCTGGGATCCAACCGCCTGCTGAGTATACGTCGGCCTGACAGACCACTGCTGCTGTCCGCATAGTCCATGCGCATAGACTGCCCAGGCCGCCACAGAGCAAATCACCTGCAATATCCCTGTCGACTTAGCAGTCCGCCAACCCTGTACGCGTAGTCCGCGCGGATGGGTATCCCAAGCCTTCCATTCACGCACTTTCACTTCACAAATTTCAACACTCCCCCTTGAAGTGAGAAGTGGTGAATAACTCCAGCAGCTCCCGTAACCTTGCACCTAGTCCCTCCGATAGCATCTACGAAGAGATGTCCAAGACATAGTCCTCGCCCCGCATATCATGGACCATGAGGGGGCTCTCCAGCATCTCCCAAAAGGAGCCATGCTTCCCTCTGCCTTCTTCAGCTTCAACCTCCACTCATGCATCACAGGAGTATGACCAACTACGTTGGGCACAAAAGCCCAAGCCTCGTTACCTCTAAGAGAAGTCACCTCTTCAGCCTTGGTGTCAACCACCTCCTTGATTATAGTGAGGTCATCACAGCTGGAAGAACCTTGCTCGACCTGAGTGCTAGCAAAGAAACATGGGACCAAGTCCGCTGTGTTCCCTTCGCTATATCGAGCTGGTGGCTTACTGATCCTCTTCGATCTCCGAAGAACCTGATCATGGTTAACCACCTCCGCTGCTCTTGAACCAGCTCCATTCTCGGGCAAACATGGAACCATGCTCCCCTTGCTCCCTGAACAAGACGCCTCCTCACTGGAACCAGGAGCACCTGGAGAAACACTCCCCCTTCTACCTGAACCAGAAGATTCCCCTCTTGAACAAGAACTGCTTGGAACATCCTCCCCCTGCTTCCTGAACCAGAAGGCTCTGCCTTCGAGTCAGAAATAACTGGAGCATCGCTCCCCCTACTTCTTGACACTGACGCCTTTGCCCCAGAGCTAGAACAACCTGGAGCACTTGGTGACTCAGGCAGCTCCACATAAACCTTAGCAGCAGCCTCCTTCATCCCATCATCTGACCTGCTCATCTCTAGCTCCACATGAGAGCTACCCCAATACGGCATCAACTCATCGAAGATTACGTCTCTTGACACGATGAGTCTATTCGTCGCAGGATCCATACATCTCCATCTTCTCCTCTGCTCATCATACCCAACAAAGGCTAGCTTTGTCTTGAGAGCACCTGGAGAGTGTATGTAGCAGGTAGATGATGCGTGTAAATCGGCAAGCGCACCGGTCGCACAAGTAATAAAGTTTTGGGTATAAATCCCCGAGTGTCGGTATCTTGAGGAATGCAATTAGCGTAGAGCAGCAACGGTACAGAAAATATTGAAATGAGAGTTATAAATAGAAAAAAGAGTAAAAAGAGGACTTGGGATATTGTGGATGTTTGATATACTAAACTAGTAAAAGCTATGTTGGGTGAAGGCACCGCTTCGCAAGGTGGAGTGGGTGTTTCGGCCGCGATGCTGAACTTCGGTTGGGCGAGTGGATGAAAAGCTAATGGATTGAAGTTGAAAGTGCAACTAGATCTGATATACTCTAGAGGGGGGGTGAATAGAGTATATGGTGTTTTAGTACTTTTAAAAACTTTTACAACAATTGTTGTAATAAGTGTGAGCAGGGAAGCAAATATAAATCTAATCACAGAACTAAGCTATGCAAAAACTAAGCACAGAAAAATCAAGGCCAGAAACAAAAAGTAAACAAGCAGAACCAGAGGACACAAGGAAATATAGTGGTTCCCCAAACTTGGGTACATCCACTCTTCTACCACCCTAGGTAGGAATCCACTGCAGGATGAGTTGATCAGGTGTCCTGGGCACCAATGAGCTTTTGATAAGGTGCTCAAAAACCAAAGCAGAATTTTTGATCAGGTGTCTTGCCACCAATGAGCTTTTGACAAGGTGCTCAAAAACCAGATTCAAACTTTTGAAGGGAGTTTGAGAAACCCTTTACAAACTGGGGGTGAGAGAGTGATGGCAGTCTTCTCTTTCTCAGACAACTGAGAAGAATATGTGGATTGATGTCAAAGCTCCCCCTGAATCCTTGAAATCTTCAGGAAGAAAAGCTTTACTTGAGGGTGATAGGCCTTCAAAGGTAGAACTCCAGCAATAGATGGTTTCAGCAATGGCTGAAATGTTGAGTGTCTGGAGTCTTGAAATGATGTTGGCCTTGAACACTTTGAGAGCTGAAGAGATCTGAAGATTTTTGAAAGCTTGATCTCTTTGATGAGTGTTCTTCAGAATTCTTTTTGATAGAAGATTTTGAAAGAGTCTCTGTATTCTGTATTGTGTGTTCTCTTCTTGTTAATGTCTATTGACTCAAAAAACATTCTGTCTTTTATTCTCTGTTCCAGAATAGAATATCATTCTCTGTCAAAGATAGCCGTTGGTCTGCATTGATTGCATCCTTAATTGCAAAAACTCTTCTGGAGGAAAGTCCACAAAATTATTCCTTGAAAGATCCCTTGAAACTTGGTCCAGAAATAAATGAAAACGGCTAGCAAATCTCTGAATTAATTGCATAATAACTCCTGTCTGATTTGAATTTGAATTCTGGAAGTTCTCTGAAATCGTCGAACTGAGCTCTGCTATCGTCGAGCTGAGCTCAGCGAACTGGAAAACTCAAGCAGCAAAATAATCGTCGATCTGAGCTCAAAGATCGTCGAACTGAGCTCAGAGATAAAGATCCAAGGCAGAGTCAAAATCGTCGAACTGAGCTCACCGATCGTCGAATGGAGTTCGACGATATTATGAAGTTGAGCTCAGCGATCGTCGAGTGGAGCTCGACGATCTGCCGAAGTTGAGCTCGACGATCGTCGATCTGAGTTCGACAAATCGTCATGCTGAGCTCGACGATCAGACTTAGTCTCCAGACAGAAAAACTTGGTCTTCAGGGCAGCTTCCAATCCTAGACTTCTAACCCTTAGACTCAATTCTAATTGACCTATTAAGCTATACAGAAGGTCAAACAAAGGTTCCTAGAGACATAGTGATCCTGACCCAAATTAGTAATAGAGTGTTCCAACAATCTCCCCCTATTTGGGTTAGGATTACTATTTACAGACTTTGGAAAATCAAATAACAACATATAATCAGAAAAGCATAAAAACAACAACAGCTAGACATGCAGAAACATCACAGAGATATATATATATATGTATATGTATATGGCATCGAGATAGCAGTCAGAAAATCCAAAGATCGTCACCTTACACAGTCATTTCTTCTCTTTGCCTTTAACCATTTTGATTTCTCTGTTTGGATTCAGGGCTTCTTTGTTGGATCTGGTGACATCTGCTGCACCCAAGTAAGTTTGCTTTGAAGTCCTGGGAACCACAGCAGCAGGATGCAATTCCATATATCTGTCTGCATCAAAGAATTTACTGGAGGCATATTTCTCTAGTTCCTTCTATCTCTGCTCTGACATTGTAGAAATATTTGAAGTATCTAAGCCTTGCTCTCTGGCTTTCTTTATCTGGTCTAATGCAGCCAACTCCTTCATCCTAGCAGTCCAAGCAGCTGGATTCTTCTCAGGGTCCTCAAATGGTACAGGTGGCTCACACCTGTTGGAAGAATTGTCTTGAGGAGGCCTAGCAGACACTGTCCCTTTTAGCTTGTAGGGGAATGGACCAAAAGTAGTATCAGATGAAACATGTCCTCCCCTGGAGTATGGGTGCTGCCTGGAATACCCTTTAGAATAAACCTGAAAATCTCTTTGACTTCCCCTGTATCCTCCTCTCCTAGAGTAAGAACCCTAGATTGGCTTTCCCTTTGATAGGATCTGGCATGGGGTTGATAGGGAGCCTGGCTTCTAGCTGGGGCTTGACTTGCAGAGCTGCCACCTGCACCTGCATCAGGAGGAGGTGGTGGAGGAGGATGAGGGTGCTGGAACTGGGAGGAGCCCTTCTCATACTTTCTCTTCTTCTTCATTGCTTTCAGCTGATTTTTAGAGTACTGCATCCAATGTTCAGTAATTTGGCAGTTATGCAGAATATAATAAGGAATATCATTATTATCCTTGACTTTTGCAGGAGGCACCCTTTTCATTGCCTTGCTCCTAGCTTTCCTTTTCCTTGCAATAGTGGCAGATGAATCATTAGAGTCTGTTTTGTATTCATCAGACTCAGAACTCTGGTCATCATATATAACATCTATTTTCTTCATCAATTCTTTCTTCAACTGAACAGCAGCAGATGAGGCAGAGGTAGAAGTAGCAGCAGCAGGGACAACAGCAGATGGGGCAGCAGATGGAGCAACAGATGGAGCAACAGAAGCTGGAGTAGTGACAGTAGCAGTAGTATCATCAGAATCTGCAGCAGGCTCAACATCAATGGCCTCTGTCATCAGAAGATCCTTGGATGTTTGCTCATCAGAAGCAATTGGGATTTCAACAGCAGTGAGAACATCTTCTGCAGCAACATCAACAATTTCAGAAGCAAAGGCAGTCCTTTCTTCAACAGCAGCAGCAGCAGCAATCACTGAGTGTACAAAAGAAGAGATGATGCTGGGGTCACAGCCAGAGAAAGGCACCAGTGCCTTAGATAGGTCTTCTGAGGGCTGGACAGCATTAACCTCTGGGAGATGGCTGAAGAAGGCAGGATCAAAGGCAGAAAGCAAAGACTGTAGGTCTATTGCCAGAACTGCAGTGGGAGCCTGACATTCTGGAGGCAAAGCAACAGTAGCAGAAGAGGCAGCAGACATAGAAATCTCAGCAGCAGCAGTAGTATCATCAGCAGTAGGATCAGAAGCAGCAGCAGCAACAGCATGAAGGCTTGCTTCATATGGCATCTCCCCCTGCCTAGATGCAGATACATCTGTATCAAGGCACACTGCTGGAGGTGCTGCCTGAGGAAGGAGGGAGGAAAGCATGGCAGAGAGAGCTGCCACTAACAGTTGTAGAGGAGCCAAAGAGGTCTCTAAGAGCAGAGAGAACCTGGGGGCAATTAGCTCATACAACTTGTTAGCTAGGGCTGAGAGGTCTACATGCTCAACAGCAGGAGCAGAGGTAGATGGAATAGGGATGGCTGAGGATGCTGGAAGTGGAGTGCTGGATAGTGGAATGGATGGCTCAGGAGTGGGGATATTGGATATGGAGGATAAGGGGATGGATATGGATGGGGTGAAAGTTGGTTGGTCAATGATGTGGTGGAGGAGATCTTGGAATGATGTTGAGGAGGAGGGTAATTCTGGAGGAGATGAGGGGGAATCATCCATGTAGGAGTCATCCAGAAGGGTGAAGGATGGTATGGATGGAGAAGAAGTGACATCTGGTGGTGGATTGGAGAACAGAGGGTGGAAATGGTCTGCTGGAGGAGGTAGAATTGGGTCTGGAGATGGGATTGATGTTGGAGATGGGCTGGAGATGGTAATGGTGGATGGAGCTGGAATGGTGGATGGAAGAGGTAGGGTTTGACTTGGAGGAGGAGAAGAGGCAGCAAAAGCAGTAGCCAGGTCTTCTGCAGGAGCAGAGACCTGTGGGAGAGTGACTCTTTGAGTCCTGGTGCCTGAAGGAGCACTAGAGGAGAGCCTGCTTGGCTTGCTGATTTGCCTGTCCCACTTGCCAAAGAGGGCACAGGTGAGTCTGTTGGAGGCATTAATGTGCACTCCAGAGGAGACCAGCAAGGCAAGGCACCTGTTTTGCAGGAAGACTCCAAGAATCCTTCCAAAGTTTACAAAGCTTTTGTTTATTTTCTTCTTTATTAGGTCAAAGAAGACCTCTCCCCAGTTCAAACTTCTCTTATCCACCAGAGCTCCCATGAGGCAGAGCTGGTATCTGGATATGGTATCATGTGCAGAGTGCTTTGCCAGCAGCACTTTCCCTACAACATCTGCTAGGAACCTGTATTCAACAGACAGGTTCCTCTTGAATAACTTGCTAGGGTTTCCCTCTGGATGACCCATCCTGGCAAGTATATCAGAAAACTCCTCCCCAGATAATTCAGCAGTATCATCTCCATTTCTTAGTCCAAAAACCTATGTTAAAACTGTGGGGGTCAGAGGTACCTGGTTTCCAGCAATGGAGCCAACTATAGTGTTGTTGTCTAGATTATGAGCAGTGTAAACCCATTCCTTGATTTCATCTGAGGCCAGCTTTATCCTGGTGGTCATGAGGGCAGACAAGTTCTGATCCTTGAATAAACTCAGAATGTCTTGGAATATTTGATCAGTAGTGTTGAAAGATTCCAGATCAATGTCGAATCCAGCATCGAACTTCATTGCGGCTAGAACAGTAACTGATACAGCCATTGTACCTACAAAAATTCAACAAACAAAAGACCAAGCGTAGAACTGTTTGGAGGGAAACAAAATCCTTGCAGAGAAATCGAAAGCGCAAGAGAGAACGACGGCGAAAAATGAGTTTTATATTAGGGTTCGACGTTAGAATTGGAAAGATCGTTGAACTCAGTTCGACGATCGAGGCTTCTAAAGGAATCTGAAGAGACTCCAACATCGTCGATCTCCGTTCGACAATCTTGAAGAGCGTCGAACTCCGTTCGACGATCGTTCAGTGAACAAAATCGTCGAGCGCCGTTCGACGATCGTTGACTGGAAGAGATAGTTCATACTATCTGAGAGGCGCTGAACTCAGTTCGACGATTCTGGAAATCGTCGATCTCCGTTCGACGATCTTGGGGGAAATCGTCGAGCGCAGTTCAGAGATTAGAAAAAAAATCTAGACACTAAGAAAAATCAGAATTTTTGCCTAGTCTTGGTCAATTTTTAGCTTTCAAAATCTTGGAGATTATTTAAGACTTCCTCCATCTAACATTCCTAACTGATTTAGGAAGAAGGTGTGTTTCTTTTCATCCAAAGGCTTGGTGAAAATATCTCCCCTTTGTAAATCAGTTGGGATATATTGTAATTCAATTTTATTCTTTTCAACATTATCCCTTAAGAAGTGATGCCTTATCTCTATATGTTTTGTCCTACTATGGAGGACTGGATTTTGAGCTATGGAAATAGCACTTGTATTGTCACAAAAGATTTTTGACTTCTCTAAGTTGTAACCATAGTCTAGGAGTTGGTTTTGAATCCACAATATTTGTGAACAACAACTGCCTGCAGCCATATATTCAGCTTCAGTAGTTGAGGTTGACACAGATGTTTGTTTCTTACAAAACCAAGAGACAAGTCTCTCACCAAGGAACTGATAAGTTCCACTGGTGCTTTTCCTGTCAATTCTGCATCCAGCATAATCAGCATCAGAGAATCTAGTTAAATCAAATGCTGAATCTTTTGGATACCAGAGACCTAGATTTGGACAATTTTTAACATACCTGAGAATCCTCTTTACTAATGTTAGGTGTGACTCTCTAGGGCTTACTTGGAACCTAGCACATATACATGTAGCAAACATTATATCTGGTCTACTAGCTGTAAGATACATTAAAGTGCCAATCATTGCTCTATATGTTGTCTGATCAACAGCTTTCCCATGTTCATCAGCATCCAGTACAGCATTGGTAGGCATGGGTGTTTTTATACAAGATGCCTTAGACATACCAAATTTCTTAACCAGTTCATTAGCATATTTGGTTTGAGAAATAAAGATGCCTTCAGCATGTTGCTTGATTTGCAATCCTAGAAAGAAGGATAGCTCACCCATGCTACTCATCTCAAATTTAGAATGCATCAGGTTAGAAAACCTTCTGCACAATTTTGAGTCAGTAGAACCAAAAATGATATCGTCTACATAAATTTGTACTAGTAGGGTATGGGACTTATGGGTTCTAATAAAAAGAGTTTGGTCTACTCTACCCCTTATAAAACCATTTTCCAAGAGAAAGCATGCTAGGGTCTCATACCATGCTCTAGGAGCTTGCTTGAGACCATATAATGCTTTGTTCAGTCTAAAAACATAATCAGGATAAGTTGGAGAGATAAAACCTGGAGGTTGTCTGACATAGACTTCCTCTTTGATGTCTCCATTTAAGAAAGCACTCTTGACATCCATCTGATAAACCTTGAAGCCTTTGTGAGCTGCATAAGCTAGAAATATCCAGATGGCATCCAATCTTGCAATAGGTGCAAAAGTCTGGTCGTAGTCAATTCCTTCTTCTTGAGAATATCCCTGAGCAACTAGCCTTGCCTTGTTCCTTATTATTACTCCTTGATCATCCAGTTTATTTCTGAATACCCATTTTGTTCCAACAATGGAATGATCCTTAGGCTTTGGCACTAGTTCCCATACTTTGTTCCTCTCAAATTGATGCAACTCCTCTTGCATTGCAATGATCTAGTGTGGATCTTGCTCTGCATCTTGAATGGACTGAGATTCAATTTGAGAAAGGAAGCAGGTGTGCAACAGGTTTTGGTTGACCTGATTTCTGGTTTGCACACCAGCTGAGATTTCTCCAATTATTTGGGTAATTGGATGGTCTTTTGATGTTACTAAATCAACAGGGGGTGTTGATTGTTCACCAACCTGTGTTGTTGTTTCCTCTTGTGGTACAACAACTGGCTCTTCAAGTGGTGGTTCAATATGTTGAGTATTGCTTTCATCTTCACTGCTTTCTTCTTCTTGAGCAACCTATAGCTTGTTCATATCTTCAACTACAGAGTGTTCCTGCAAAGGTTCTATGGTAGAAGAAATCTTCTCCTTGAAAGACATGTTAGTTTCATCAAAATAAATATGAACAGATTCCTCAATTTTCAAAGATGATTTATTATAGACCTTATAGGCCTTGCTGATCATGGAGTATCCCAGAAACACTTCTTCATCAGCTTTGGCTTGAAATTTTGCTAAGTATTTCTTGTCATTATTGTGAATATAGCAAATGCAACCAAAAATTCTAAAATAGTCAACTTTAGGTTTCTTCCCTTTGAGTAATTCATAGGGAGTCTTTCCCTTCAGTTTATGTATCAGACTTCTGTTCAGCACATAGTTGGAGGTGTTCACTGCCTCTGCCCAAAAGGATAGAGGTAGATGAGCATCTGACAACAATGTAGTGGCAGATTCAATAAGGGTTCTATTTTTCCTTTCAGCTACCCCATTTTGTTGAGGAGTTCTAGGAGCTGAGAAAGTATGTCTGATCCCTTCACTCTGACAGAACTCTTGCATAAGAAGAGAATCAAACTCTGTCCCATGATCACTTCTGATCAGGGCAATGTGAGTATTGAACTCAATCTGTATACATTTGAGAAACTCTGTCAGACACTTAAAGTTATCAGACTTCTTCCTTAGAAAGAACACCCAAGTGAATCTAGAGAAGTCATCTACAACTACTAAAGTGTAGGATTTCCCTCCTAGGCTTTGTACTGTGATGGGTCCAAACAGATCCATGTGTAACAGATACAATATCCTAGGTGAATCACTCTTATTAAGTGACTTAAAACTATTTTTAGTTTGCTTGCCTAATTGACAGGCCTTGCAGAGTCCTTCCTTCTTGTAGGGGCCAGAAGGTAGTCCTCTAACAAGGTTGTCCTTGGAGAGCCTAGCAATAGTTCTAAGGTGTAGGTGTCCTAATCTCTTATGCCATAACACATTTGGTCTACAGATAGAATTAAACAGGCAAATATCTACATCAGTTGAAAGAAAATCTACTAGATAGATGTTACCTTTCCTTTTACCTGTCAACACAATTGTGTTGTCCTCTGACTTGATTCTGCATAAGGTTCTGCTGAAGGTCACCTGGTAGCCTTCATCACACAGCTGACTGATGCTGATTAGGTTGTGCTTCAGCCCTTCCACATAAGCTACCTTCTTGAAGGTTACTGAACCAATCTGGACTGCACCATATCCTTTAGTTTGTCCAAAGTTGGAATCATCAAAGATAACCTTGGGTCCATGCTTGGCTCTAAAGGAAGTGAGGTTGTCCTTGTTCCCTGTCATGTGCTTAGAGCACCCACTATCCAAATACCATTGCTGGTTAGATGTTGGATAGGTCTTCACCTACACATAAAACAATTCACTTGTTTTTGACCCAGTTTACCTTGGGCCTAGGTTGATAACCTTTAAATTCAGAAATGAAAGACATCCCAGGTTGACTCTTATATCCTTCAGGATGATATCTCCTTGGAGGCATGATCCATTCAGTATAAGGGTTAAAGGTTTGGGATGAAGAACCCTTAGGATTCAATTTTGATTTACCTTTGAAAAAGTTTCCAGAGCTCTGACCTTTGTTCGACGATCTTGGAGCTGCGTTCGACGATCGTGGGTCAGATCGTCGAGCTCCATTCGACGGTCGACTATGGCTGAGGTCAGGTATATGGGATCGTCGACTTGCGTTCGACGACTTTGGCTGAGATCGTCGATCTGCGTTCGACGATTTGTCCTGAGATCGTCGAGCTGCGTTCGGCGATCGTCGATCTTCATTCGGCGATCGTCGATCTCTGTTCGACGATTTTTGCTGGGACTTAGTTTTCTGAGGCAGATCAGAATTTTTCCTGGCAACCTCTACAACTCTCTTTCCCTTGTCAGAAATAGACTTGATTTGAGTTGTTAGGACTATAGGTTGGCTGGATGAAGCACCCAAGCCAAGTGTACTGTTGAATCTAGAGTTCACTATGCTTGTGATGTCCATCA
Organism: Platanthera guangdongensis; assembly: GCA_039583875.1. Classification (NCBI taxonomy): domain Eukaryota; kingdom Viridiplantae; phylum Streptophyta; class Magnoliopsida; order Asparagales; family Orchidaceae; genus Platanthera; species Platanthera guangdongensis. The sequence continues at coordinate 86,367,786 of CM077163.1, forward strand.
GCTTGATGCTTCTCCCATTGAGGGATTCTTCAAGCTTCTTGGCCTCAGAGAGCTCACTTTTCAGTGTAGCTATCTGTTCCCTACAGTTCTCCAACTCCTGAGAGAGTTTGAGGTTTTCTGACTTTAAAACATTGTGTTCAGATAATTGATTTCTGAGAGAGATAATCTCTTTCTCAGACTTTAGCAGGTCTAAACACAGTGCTTTAAATTCAGATTTAAAGTCTTCTGAAGTAAAGTCAAAAGAGCTAATTACCTGATCTTCTTCAGGTTGGGTTTCTGAGTCTGACTCTGACTCTTCATCCTCTGAATTGTGCTGTGAGGCATTAATTGCCATCATGCAGAAATCCTTTTCTTCTGCATCATCCTCATCATCACTAGAGCTGGATGAGGCTTCTGATTCCTCTTCTGTCTCACTCCAGGATTCAGCAACAAACCCTTTTCTTGTATGCTTATTTTTGCTTGAAGAGGGCTTGCCATTTCCATTCCTTTTGGAGTCTTTCTCCTTTCTTCTTTCTTTTCTGTCCCTTCTGTCCTTGATCTTGTTCTCTGGACAGTCAGGAACTATGTGCCCTGATTTCCTGCAACCAAAGCAGATAATGTCTTTATTGTTGCTAATGGACTTGTCATACCTTGGCTTGTCCTGCTCCTTGTATGATCTTCTTCTGAAGTCCTTTCTGGCCATCTTGTAGAATCTTTTGGCCAACAAGCTAAGTAGTTCATCATTGCCTGTGCTCTTGTCTTCAGGCAGATCCTCAGTTGCCTTGAAGGCTATGGTTTTCTCTTTCCTTGTGGCTGGTGAAGCAGCCTTCTGTTCTTCCTCTCGATTCTTGATGAGTAGCTCATAAGATTTGAGCTTACCCAACAAGGCTTCAGTGGTGATCTCATTTAGACTTTTGGCATCCTTAATTGGTCAGATTCTTGAATCCCAAGTGCTGGGGAAGCACATTAGGATCTTGTCATTAAGTTCTATCAGAGAAATCTCTTTGTCCAATGTCCTTAGCTCACTGACAATTAGACTCAGTCTGTTGTACATGTCTCCCACTTACTCAGTCTCTCCATTCTTGAAGTTCTCATATTGGGAGATGAGATGGGATCTTCTGTCCTTTCTCTCATCAGCTAAGCCTGAGACAATTTCTGAGAGCTTGTCCCAAATCTCCTTGGCTGAGTTGCATTCAGCTACCTTTTGGAATATGTCATCTGACATTGTCTCGGCTAGGATGTTCATAGCCTTGGCATCAGCTACTTTCCATTTTTTGATGTCAGCATCTGTTCCTGATGGAGGTGGAACAACATTTGTGCTTGTGCTTTCTGGGGGTCTTGGACACACTGTCAAAACAGAATTGAAAATATCTTCGTCAATGGAATTCATGTAAAGTCTAATCCTTGCCTTCCAAAGTGCAAACTTGGAAAGATTGCACACTGGAGGTCTGGTGCTAGCATAATCTTTGTTTTGGGCCATGATTTGTGCACACAAAATCTAATAATAAAATACAAAAGAAAACAGATCTAGTTTGGGATCTTTGGGTTCAGGTGTTAGCCTGTACAACCAATCAGATATGGTATGTTTAACCAACCTCCCTCTGATACCAATTGAAAGTGCAACTAGATCTGATATACTCTAGAGGGGGGGTGAATAGAGTATATGGTGTTTTAGTACTTTTAAAAACTTTTACAATAATTGTTGTAATAAGTGTGAGCAGGGAAGTAAATATAAATCTAATCACAGAACTAAGCTATGCAAAAACTAAGCACAGAAAAATCAAGGCCAGAAACAAAAAGTAAACAAGCAGAACCAGAGGACACAAGGAAATATAGTGGTTCCCCAAACTTGGGTACATCCACTCTTCTACCACCCTAGGTAGGAATCCACTGCAGGATGAGTTGATCAGGTGTCCTGGGCACCAATGAGCTTTTGATAAGGTGCTCAAAAACCAAAGCAGATTTTTTGATCAGGTGTCTTGCCACCAATGAGCTTTTGACAAGGTGCTCAAAAACCAGATTCAAACTTTTGAAGGGAGTTTGAGAAACCCTTTACAAACTGGGGGTGAGAGAGTGATAGCAGTCTTCTCTTTCTCAGACAACTGAGAAGACTATGTGGATTGATGTCAAAGCTCCCCCTGAATCCTTGAAATCTTCAGGAAGAAAAGCTTTGCTTGAGGGTGATAGGCCTTCAAAGGTAGAACTCCAGCAATAGATGGTTTCAGCAATGGCTGAAATGTTGAGTGTCTGGAGTCTTGAAATGATGTTGGCCTTGAACACTTTGAGAGCTGAAGAGATCTGAAGATTTTTGAAAGCTTGATCTCTTTGATGAGTGTTCTTCAGAATTTTTTTTGATAGAAGATTTTGAAACAGTCTCTGTATTCTGTATTGTGTGTTCTCTTCTTGTTAATGTCTATTGACTCAAAAAACATTCTGTCTTTTATTCTCTGTTCCAGAATAGAATATCATTCTCTGTCAAAGATAGCCGTTGGTCTGCATTGATTGCATCCTTAATTGCAAAAACTCTTCTTGAGGAAAGTCCACAGAATTATTCCTTGAAAGATCCCTTGAAACTTGGTCCAGAAATAAATGAAAATGGCTAGCAAATCTCTGAATTAATTGCATAATAACTCCTATCTGATTTGAATTTGAATTCTGGAAGTTCTCTGAAATCGTCGAACTGAGCTCTGCTATCGTCGAGCTGAGCTCAGCGAACTGGAAAACTCAAGCAGCAAAATAATCGTCGATCTGAGCTCAAAGATCATCGAGCTGAGCTCAGAGATAAAGATCCAAGGCAGAGTCAAAATCGTCGAACTGAGCTCACCGATCGTCGAATGGAGTTCGACGATATTATGAAGTTGAGCTCAGCGATCGTCGAGTGGAGCTCGACGATCTGCCGAAGTTGAGCTCGACGATCGGTGAGCTCAGTTCGACGAATCGTCGTGCTGAGCTCGACGATCAGACTTAGTCTCCAGACAGAAAAACTTGGTCTTCAGGGCAGCTTCCAATCCTAGACTTCTAACACTTAGACTCTATTCTAATTGACCTATTAAGCTATACAGAAGGTCAAACAAAGGTTCCTAGAGACATAGTGATCCTGACCCAAATTAGTAATAGGGTGTTCCAATAGAAGTGTTCTTGTGTGGAGTGCAATCGGGTGAGATACGGGAACGTAGTGGATGTGGGGTGAGCGAGGCACATTCAAAGACACTACTAACAAGCATAAGAAAAATACTAACATCCCATTAGATATAAAATAAACTTGATGTTCATTACAATGTTTAAACCATTCCATACTACAGAGGAAGGGGAAGAGGAGTAAACCAAAAGAGCGTGAAGATCCACCGCGGGTCGTGGCCGGAGTAGCGTGTTGTCAATCCGCTTCCAGGCTCAGTCCAAGGAGGCTTCCAGTACCAACGAGCTGTCACCTCGAAGGCCTTTAAGTCCATTCTCTAGGTTGTCTTCTTCACCCACTCCGGTGGAAAGCTTGGAGTTGTAGTCGTCAATGGCCAAGGGCTTCGCCGGAGAGTTTGAAAAGCTTCGGAGTAGTTGGCTATGGCCTCCCGACGAAGGTGGAGGTGATGGAGCAGATGGAGAAGTAAAATGGCGATTCCTGCGCACTCCCCGATCGCAGCAAATGACGTGCGTTAACCTAAATCGCGGAGCAGGGCCTTAAATACGGAGGTAGCAAAAGCAGAGCGCACGATCAGTGCCGCACGACCAGTGGTCATGCGCACTGTCGGTCGATGATCGTGCGCCATTTCCAATTAGACCTGCAACCTAGATAGAAACATCAGCATATATGCGCACGATCAGTGGCGCACGACCAGTGGTCGTGCGCACTACGGCCATTGCTCGTACAATTACCCGAACAAGATTAGGAAAATGAGAATGTAATGCGCACGATCGGTGCCGCATGACCAGTGGTCGTGCGCAATGAGTCCAGTGGTCGTGCGCAGTATTCCTGCATCATCGGGGTCTCCCGAGCGGTTCCGAAGCATGCACACGAACAATACACCAGCAGAAGAGGCAAATAGGCCACCAAACGTGCACACCACATTCCCAAGACAGGGTTAAAGAACAATAAAAACAAAGAAACACAAGAAGCACATAGAAACGGGCCTATAGTGCACTTAATCGTGAAATAGGCACATAAGAAAATATAAGCAATAATGGCTCTCAAGTGTAGTGCTTAGACGAAAAACCTGGCCCAGATGAGTCCAAAAAGTAGTGTAAAATGTGGACTCATCACACCCCCAGACTTAACCATTTGCACGTCCCGAGCAAATCATCACTCCGTGGACTAGAAAATACCTAGCTGGCTCAGAAATTTCAAAAAGAAGTAAAACGAGAAATCAAATACATCATGGGTATAGAAGATATAATAGAAAAACTTTTTAATTATACGACGTAGTTTAAACTATTCGACAGACGTAAATAAATATTGTAATTACTCAAAATTAGAATTCTGGAGAATCTTGCGATCATGTGTAGGAAGAAAGTAGGCAGGCCACTAAGGTGAGCATTGCCAAAGTTCGGGACTCAGGATCACCTCCAAAGGAATCCACCAATTTCGGGGACCATATGCTTGCACGTTCACACTCTCTCCACAGTGCGGGTTAGACTCAAGCGTGAATCAGTAGGACTTGTAGGAGAAAATGGGGCTTAGGTGAAGGCTTGGTAGTCAATGATAAACATGAAGGCTACACGCAACCAAAGCGAGCTAATAAAAACCTAAACCAATACAGCCACTTAGAAATGAATGGGGAACACACCCCCAGACTGAGCTTTAAAACCGGGCGTGAACACGGCCTATCCCGACCAAAATCCATAAAGAGGATGGGGATAGAATTCTCAAAGAAATTCTCTCAGATTTTTCTCTCTTGTGCGCTTATCTGCTTTATTTTTTTTCGATTCTGCGCTTGCAATCCCCAAACGTAGCAATCAAAACGGGAATGAATTCAGCACCACAAAAAATGATGTCCACATATCACAACCTTGGCAAAACAGTAAATATAAATCAGCTCAAGCATTTGATTGCGACGGTGGGATTAGCTTCAGGCCTTGGTGAATGTGAGTGGAGCTGGATCAAAGAAGGGGTAGGCACAAATTTAGCATGCAACGGTTAATAGGTAGGAAAGGCTAAACAAGGCTCAAACTAGCCAAAATGAAGGCCTACGTCATGTGCACGCTTGACTAACCGGGCACTAATGCTTCGAGTGTAGCTTAGGGAAAGTTCTTAGCCACTGAGAAAGATGATCCTTCCTCCCGACTCGAGAAATACGAGCCTAGTGGCGGCTACACACATTCCTACATTATCGTTTGATTACTCCAGATTCAGATTTTTAGTAGTACAAACAATATTTACGTTTGCAGAAAAATATAAAGCTACGAGCATAAAGAAAAATTAATTCTATCCTAGTTCTACAGAAACCATGAGTACTCGATTAGGAGCACTGCATGTGTTTCGAACTACTCAATCCTGAAATCCTAAGCCAACACCACTATTTTAAAGTTTACACAAAAACAATACATTTGACTCGGGCTGTGCGCGTGGATAAGAGCGCACTCGTGTGGGTGATTCGGTGTGTGCAACAGAGATCAAGAAATAATTAAACAAGAAACTGGTATGCAATAGAATGTGTGGTGTAGTGACCACAGGCACGCTCTTCCCCCCAGACTTAAAGTCGACAATCAGTAAAACTAAACATTCCAAAGATGATATAAAGCTAGGGTAGGAAGTACCTATGCTCAAAATTGAGCATACCAGTCGTGCAATAAGATGTCCAAGTGCGACCAAGTTGCCGCGCCTCAAATATTCCTGCACCTGCGATTGAAGTATGCACGCCAAATAAAATATGGACACATATATATATGAATAAATAAACAGAACTCAAAACACAGCATAGGACCAAACGGTCCAACTTGGGTTGTCTCCCGAAAGCCCTTTTGTTTACCGTCCTTAAGGTGGACCAAATACCTGTATTAGCAGTTCAAATAGTATATAAAAAACATTCGGCTCCCAGATGGGCGCCCAAAAAAAAGTGTTGTCTCCTTGCTCAAAAGATAAAAACAATAAAAAGAAACAGAAGGCGTGGTAGACGATCTCTGTGGTGAACACCACTCACTCCCCCTCACTATCGTTGTCGTGAATCTCGATGGGCGATGGACGTGGAACAGGCGCTGACGGAGTGACACGAGTGGGTGGTGGTCGAATGTTCAACCCGCCTCGCACTGATTGCTGATAAATAAAGTCCTGCATCCAAAATTGGGAAGCTTCCAGATCAGCAAGGCGCTCAGACAAATATGGGACGCCCTGCTCTTGAGCTGAGCCGAACTGGCGGCTAAATTGCCCCTCATGCTTTACGGGAGGCCTTAGTTGCTGGTGACTCTGCTGCGGTGGCACTCCCGCACTCCGCCTACCCATAGCGGAAGATTGACCTGGCTCTCCTTCATCTTCCTCTTCATATCTAAATGCAGGCGCATCACCAAACATGCGAACGATAAACTTCCGGCCACCATTTCTCCCAACCACACGCAGCAAATGGCAACTCACCAGGTTGGCCCTGGAGATCATGGAAGGAGCAGTGACCTGCACCATCGGAGGTAGCTGGCTCCAAACTCCCAAACTTTTGGCGATGCGGGTAATGTATTAAGCACCCCAGATTGCACCCGCGAGGCCATAAGTGGCTTCGTGGTGGAGGCAATAAGCCAGCATATACCCCAGATGGATGGGGTTCTGCTGCTGCATGCTAAATAAGGAGATTAAATCCTGCCACCCTACGACATTCTTGCTCAGGGCCCTAGCGGTGAGTGAGTGACTAAGCAAATGCTGCATAAACCATAGAGCGGGGGAGACAATCTTCGCTGATTTGGCATGGCGGGCGACGTACTCCTCGTTCCCTCCGGTTAGAGAACGCCAAGCGGCACACAGAGTCACACCCTCTGAAAATCATAGCACAACTCAGGGAAATTAATCTGGGATAACTCCGCTTCGGTATAGACGACTGCATGAATGGCAAGCTCCGGCAATGTGAGAGTGAAGACATTTCCCATCATCCGAAAGGAACAAGTGGGGAAATAGCGGTTGTCCTCCGTTGTCTCCCAAGTGAAAGTGGAAAGGAACTCCAACGTCAATTCCCGGTATCCAAGCTCGTCACACTCGAACAACTTGCTCCAAAAATCGAAGGAGTAGAGAATGAGCACGGCCTCTGCTAATGCACCGTCATCCCCAATGGAACGCAGCTCGTTCCAGTCAACAAGCCGCTAAGAGAGGAATGGCTTGTCCTTCAAAGAATTGAAGCGTTGAGTGTGGTCTACCTTAGAGAAGGTTCCCATTCTCCCCACGATCTTAGCAGGGGTTGCCGAAGCACGACCGGATCATTGATAGGCCTTTACTACATGGTGGCGTCCAGGCTCCATTACAGCACAGTGAGGAAGAGAGATCTGAAGTTAAGGATCCTACCGGAGGATTGAGAAAGCCAGACCACCGGAGAGGAATCAGAATGGGATGAGCGTCAACAACGCATGCGCAGCGGACTAAGCGGGAGATTAGGGCGCACGCACAGTGGACAGCGGCTGGAATTTGAAGAAACTGGGCATGTGCACGACCAGCGGTCGTGCGATGATAAGTAGTGTGCACGACCAGTGGTCATGCGCAGTGAAATTTTTCACATGCCCGAGTTTTCAGTCTATTTCACACTGCTGATCACGTGGTGCACAGAGAGCTCATCACGCAGCTGGGCTACCACACCCAAATAATTAAATACAAACAAAAATTTAACAAAAGAAACACTATCCTAGATAACTGTTGGGTTTATTATCTCCCAACAGGACTTATTCAAAATCTGAGCATTTCCTAACTGATGGGCAAATGAAACTGGAAATGCTCAGGCTGCGGTTCATGGTCACGCTGCGGTAGCGGGTACCGGAATGAAGATAGAACATAAGCCCGAATACCTGTATACGTATACTTGTCGTATGTGTCAGGTATGGGCAGACAGTAACTTAGGAAGCTCATCGGCTCCAACTCCACTTGCAACTGGTCACAATAGGTCCTAGGCCGCATTACAGGCCCTTGCACTGATTGGACCAATTCCACAATGTGGTCCTGCATGGAAGTAGACACGAGAGCAGGGTCAAGAAATAAACTAGAAGAATAACATAAACGAACCTCGATCTTTGGGATGATCCCGGAGTCATCGACCATCGGTGGAATTGTGGGTGCTTCCATACATCTGTCTAGGCTAGTGTAGTAATGTTCTAAAGTTGCATCTGCCTCGTCCATGCCTCGGGCATCCTCACATGGGGTGAAGGTCGCAACCTCTGCCACAGAGTCGTCCTCCTCGACTGGATCTAATAGAACGCTGGAAATGCTAATTTCCACCTGCAATTCAACCTCAACAGCACTGTCAGAAGAAGAAAGAATGCTATGCAAAAAAGAAGGTGAAGGCACAAAGCTCGGTAGGACGTTGAGCGCTGGATATCCACAACCAATAGATTCTATGCTAGGTGATGTATGCACTTCAGGAATATAAATAGCAGTGTCGGAATGGGGATAAGCACATGTATCGGTGCACATACCTGGGATGTCTTCTTCATAACAGAGAGATGGCAATGGTGCATACCCCGATATAGAAGGGAAGCTGCCCAAGTTTGAATTGGAGAAAATCCGAAGATCCGGCTCGTCATCCACTTCTAGCTCAGCTAGGTAAGCGGCGTAATCCTTCAATGCATGATCCCAGCTTCGACAAAAAAGGCACTACTTAACCGGCTTCGGCGGTGCAACGGGTGCTGAAGCCGAATAAAAGTAGTGCGGCAATGGCTCCGCAGGTCGGTAGCTAACCGGCTAATGTCTACGATATGTAGATTCCTGAATTTCTTGGATACTATACTTCTGAGGGCATCTATCGCTAGCATGAGAGATGTCTCCACAATGATGGCAATGGATATTGAAATTGCCCCACATTGAGATTTCAAATATAAAGAATACAACTACTTGGCATAGATTCTGCACATAAAACTAACAATTCAATCTGACGGAATAACAACACAAGAGAAAAGGGATCAAAACAAAATAATACAACTCTTATAACGAAATTCTTAGTCAACCGGAGTCGCTCTACAGTTGCATTCCCCGGCAACGACGCCAAAAACTTGATGCGTGTAAATCGGCAAGCGCACCGGTCGCACAAGTAATAAAGTTTTGGGAATAAATCCCCGAGTGTCGGTCTCTTGAGGAATGCAATTAGCGTAGAGCAGCGACAGTACAAGAAATATTGAAATGAGAGTTATAAATAGAAAAAAGAGTAAAAAGAGGACTTGGGATATTGTGGATGTTTGATCTATTAAACTAGTAAAAGCTATGTGGGTCGAAGGCACCGCTTCGCACGGTGGAGTGGGTGTTTCGGCCGCGACGCCGAACTTCGGTTGGGCGAGTGGACGAAAAGCTAATGGATTGAATTATTCTTGTGTGGAGTGCAATCGGGTGAGACACAAGAACGGAGTGGATGTGGGGTGAGAGAGGCGCATTCACAGACACTACTCACAATCATAAGAAAAATACTAACATCCTATTAGATATAAAATAAGCTTGATGTTCATTACAATGTTTAAACCATTCCATACTACAGAGGAATGGGAAGAGGAATAAACCAAAAGAGAGTGAAGATCCACCGCGGGTCGTGGCCGGAGTAGCGAGTTGTCAATCCGCTTCCGGGCTCAGTCCAAGGAGGCTTCTGGTACTAACGAGCTGTCACCTCGAATGCCTTTAAGTCCGTTCTCTAGGTTGTCTTCTTCAGCAACTCCGGTGTAAAGCTTGGAGTTGTAGTCGTCAATGGCCGAGGGCTTCGCCGGAGAGTTTGAAAAGCTTCGGATTAGTTGGTTATGGCCTCCCGACGATGGTGGAGGTGATGGAGCAGCTGGAGAAGTAAAATGGCGATTCCCGCGCACTCCCCGATCACAGCAAATGAAGGCTGTTGTCCTAAATCGCGGAGCAGGGCCTTAAATACGGAGGCAGCAAAAGCAGAGTGCACGATCAGTGGCGCACGACCAGTGGTCGTGCGCACTATCGGTCGATGATCATGCGCCATTTGCAATTAGACCTGCAACCTGGATAGAAACATCAGCATATATGCGCACGATCAGTGGCGCACGACCAGTGGTCGTGCGCACTACTGGCAGTGCTCGTGCGATTACCCGGATAGGATTAGGAAAATGAGAATGTAATGTGCACAATCGGTGGCGCACGACCAGTGGTCGTGCTCAATAAGTCCAGTGGTCGTGCACAGTATTCCTGCATCATCGGGGTCTCCCGAGTGGTTCCGGAGCATGCACACGAACCCTGCACCAGTAGAAGAGGTAGATAGGCCACCAAACGTGCACACCACATTCCCAAGATAGGATTAAAGAATAATAAGAACAAAGAAATACAAGAAGCACACAGAAACGGGCCTATAGTGCACTTGATCGTGAAATAGGCACATAAGCAAATATAAGCAATAATGGCTCTCAAGTGTAGTGCTTAGACGAAAAAACTGCCCCAGATGAGTCCAAAAAGCAGTGTAAAATGTGGACTCATCAGTAGATCCAAACACCCTTAGGTGTTTCACACTGGGCTTCACTCCGAACATCAGCTCATAAGGAGTCTTCACTATGATCGGACTAAGAGACATCCGGTTGATGACATGAGCAGCACAGGCTATCCACTCTGCCCAAAGAGCCTTCAGAATGCCTTTAATCTGAAGCTAACACTTGCAGTTCTCTGTTAACTAACGGATCATCTGAGCTCCAACACTACCTTGTTGTGAAGTATGTCCACAAGAAAGATCCCTTCAGATCCCATACTTCCTGCAAAAGTTAGTGAACTCGGTTGAGCCAAACTCACCACCGATGCTTGTTCTCAACTTATTGATCCGTCGGCCAAGCTGGCCTTCCGCAAGCTTCTTGAACTCCACAAACAAGCGAAACATGTTGGACTTCTCCTTCATGAAGTATACCCATGTATACCTTGAATAGTCATCAACCAATATCAGCATGAACCTGCTGCCTCCAAGACTGGAGGTGACAGTCGGTCCAACTAGAGCACAATGGACAACCTCCAAAGGTGCTTTACATCTGGATTGTGCCTTATCAACCACGAAGCAATAAGCTTCACTTTGCTGACATCCCGTACACCCCTGACCATCGTCATAGGATGACAATCTAGGCAAGCCTCTTACGAGTCTTCTTTCTGCCATTGCTTTCAGCTTGTCCATCCCTACATGCCCCAGTCTTTCATGCCAGGTAGCTGCACTATCACTGGCCTTCATCCGATCAGATCTAGAACTTGTTGATAACCCAATAATGTTCTTCTCCTTCCTCCCTACTTGAGCAACGTTCGCTGAGAGCAAGACAACCTTGCACTCCTTCCTGAGATGACCTTGCTACTTGCATTTATAGCACCTTGGTCCTTATTTCCTCTTCCTATCATGCCTAGGAGAAACAATCCTTTCTTCCTGATATGAAGTACAAGGACCATCTTCTGCAGCAGCCTTCACCTCCTTCCTGAATAACCCAACAAGGGAAGTCCAAACCTCCACAGCTGATCCACATCCACTGATGTGGTCCAAGAGCTCTGATGAGATCACCTGCCTGAGAATAGACTCTGCTCTCGCATTTGTCTTTTTCCAAGCTCTCATCTCTTCAGCATTGCCAACAGTAGCCTCTTGTCTTCCTGCTCCGCATACAACCTCCCAAAGGTCCTCGCCAAGAAGAAAGCTCTTCATACAAGACTTCCACATTTCAAAGTTCGTCTCTGTAAGAAGATCAATTCCAAGACAACTTGCATCTTCCGCTGCCATGGTTCTACCACTGGTTTCCTCTTCACAAGAGCAATTACTTTCATTGAGCACTGCTTGACCACTCCAACCTCCCTCTGATACCATGTTAAAATTCAACAAACCCGCAGAGGCCTCCTCGGATACCATGTTGAAACTTAACAAACCGGAGAAGGACACCTCCACTTATAATGTTGAATGTTTTTCCGGATCTTGGAGAAAGCAGGGGTTATCTCAACAAAGCAGTAACAACCAGCAACACATGCAGCAAGCTACTATCTTTATTGATCAACAGCAAACTTCTTTACAAAGCGAGACATACATGGCGAGACATGATTCTCCAAAACCACCATAGGGAGAGCGGAGACAGATACAAAGACAAAAACAATACAAGCCGTGTGGACTCAAACGTCAAGCCGCACGACCTACTGCTGTGGAGTCCGCTCAATCCGCTAAGTCACACGCCCCAACCAAGGCACGCAGACTACTCCTTATTCCAATGCTTAGCTCTTCACTGCCGATCTACAAGCCGCATGACCGCGAGGTCGCCTAGCCGCCAGACCGCACACGCTGGGATACCGAATGGAATAGTCCGCCTGAAGCAGGCGACTTCTTGAACCCCAAACCAAGTTACCAAAGAGAAGACCGCCTAGTCCCTATCCGTGACCTGCTGTTTAACGCCTGTTGCTTAACCACAGAGTCTGCACTGTCTCTGACCGCAATCAGAGCCAAGTCCTAGCTTTCCAGCGCTATCTGCACAACCTGCACAGCACAACCCGGTCAACCCTATCAAATCGCGCGGACATCAAAGTCCAGTCCGCAGAAACTTACGCGAGCTCAAAAAACTGTTCACTTACTCCTGGAGGTTACTCTCCCTCTCTGTTGTTATTTCCTGATGTGACATGGGTCCTATTTGTTGGGTATTGTATCCACAATCACCCGGATTTGAGGAAGCCACCTGTCAAGCTAAGATGAATTCACAATGTATTTGATGAAACTTCTTAAGTTGTGCTTGCAGTTCTTCCACGCTAAGTGCACACCAATGTCAGGGTGCAGTAGGTCAATATACACGGGTCTGCACGACGTAATCCCTCGTTGAGCAGATCAGTGTGTAGGCCTACGTGTGCTCTCTCTATTGGAGTGCACTTACTTTCAAGTACAGGGCCGTGTTTATGCAAGAGAAGACAAGGAGCAAGGATGGGTTAAGGAGCAGCTCTTGGGTGGAAAGACGAAAATTCGTCTAAGTAAAATTCGACGAGAATCACCAAATGATTCTCGCCGATTCGGCGAGAATCACTAGTGATTCTCGCCGAATCATCGAGAATCATTAGTGATTCTCGCCGACTCTTTCCGGCTACCTGAAAACGGTGCCAAGTAAGATTCGGCGAGAATCACTAGTGATTCTCGCTGAACCCATCGTTGAGCAGATCATTAAAACCAAGTTATATTCATTGAGAATCAACAAGTGAATCGTCGAGAATCACGAGTGATTCTCGACGAATCGTCGAGAATCATTAACTGATTCTCGCCGATTCGTCGAGAATCACCAATGATTCTCGACGAATTATACTTGGCGATTTCTCGGGATGCTGCTGGACCGGATTCTGCCGCTGGACTAGTTTGAACCGGTTTTCGGGTTTCTTCTTGTGGGACCCACAACGGTCATATTATGAGTGTCTACAGTGTATAAATACTTGGGTATTTTTGAACAGAAAAACCAGCGAAGAAGATAAGAAATACGCGAGCACGGACGACCCCTAGATCGCCGCTTCCGCTCCGCCGCCGCCGCTGTCGCTCGCGTCAAGGTGTTCGCCGGTTGATCGTGGTTTCACCCAGATTCTCCTGCGATAGAAGCCTAGCTAAGCTTAGCGTCTCATGTGTCTATCCGGAGATCTCTTGTCTCTCGATTTGTAGATCGGGAAAATCTTCCCCATCCGAATCGATCGAGACGATTGATCCTAGTGTGACCGTTGGTAGACATAGCTTGCTTCGCTACGAAGTTTGGATCAACAAAGAAGTGCAGCCTCATATCGTTGCTGCCGCCGATCCCGTGAACCTAGCCGCCGCTCATCTTGCCGCCGCCGGTTCCGGGGAGATCCTCTCCAAGAGAGATCTAAGGTCGTGGACTCCTTGTGGACGTCAAGAACACGTCGTCAACAAAGAGGGACATCTTAGTCTCCAAACGAAGTTTGTATCTCGTGTATATTCTATTTTACGTTTGTTGTAAAGGAACGTTTGTTCCGTGATTGTAAGGGTTGGGTGCAACCCGGTTTGTGGGAGTGTTGACTCCTACGTGTGGAAGGGTTCCTTCCGATAGTGCAAGGATTGGATTTCAATCCTGTTGGAGAAGTGACCGAGTCGTCCCTTGTTGGGAGATAGGTCGAAGGGGGAAAGTGGATGTACCCAAGTCGGGGAACCACTATAAATTGCCTGTGTATTTTGTGTGCTGTGCTGGTTATTTTTATTGTGCAAGTACAATCTTTAAATTCCGCAAAAGCACTGCACGTCACCTATTCCCCCCCCCCCCCCATAGGTGAACATAGTTGACACTAGGTGGACTTTGAAGTGGTATCAGAGGGAGGTTACTCATCAAAAAGGTTTACACCTTGAGTAGTATCCTGCCACCAGTGTCAGAAGCATGGAGCTGGATTATGAGATATCGCCACTCAGACTACCCGCATGTACAAAGGAGCTTTATCCCGTCTGGAGGATGAGAGTGTTGTATCACTTGGATGCCATCGATCCTCGTGCATCTTTCATCCTGGAAGAGGGTCCTTTTATTCCTATGAAGACCCCCAACACTGGAATTCAAGTGCCCAAGTGCATTGCTGAGATTCGGAAATGGAGCTTTCATTCTTTAATTTGGATAAGAGGATTCGACAAATTATCATGGATATCTTGTCCGGAGCTTCTCGCTCTAGATTGGAAAAATGAAGGACGGCTAAATCTCTGTGGTTGATGATCTCAGAGCTGATGGGGGGTCAGAGAAAGCTGGAATCTGCTGTCAACCAGAGAATGAAGCTTATGTGGGGGTCCTCACCTCTGAGGATGAAGGCATGGACCTCTCGGACAATATCAGAGCTCCAGTATCCGTGTTAGAGACTAAAGAGGCCAGTGAGGAAAGTAACTCTGATGAGGATGAGACAATGGTCACTGGCTCTAATGACAATAACACAGAAGAGCAGGTAACCTCTTCATCCTGCCCCGTATCTCTTGAAATTTCTGAAGACAGGAACTGCTTTCCTTCAGAAGATTCTGATTCCCTGAAGAGAGCCCTTCAGAAAAGCAACCTACTTGCTGAGGAGCAAGCTCAAGAGATTGCTCGACTGAAGATCTTGTTGGTTCTCCAATTGGCGTCCAACAAGGTCAAGGACTCTAAGATCTCAGCTCTGGAGAGTAGTCTAGAGAATGAGAAACGAATAGTATCAAACTTTTCCAAAGTTGATGCTATAAAGAGAAAGCAAGAAAACGGGTGGATCTCCCGGATTATCAATTCGTGGAGAAATGGGGAAACGGTATTCCGACCCCCCACTCCAAGCAGGAAGGCAACTCATCATGCCTTCAAGTATGACCACAGGAATAGTCGTGGTCACTGCAAGGGTGATCTGTTCCCATGTGGAGACACCCATAGTGCAAGGGCCGTCGTGGCCACCCATGAGAGAATACCTAAGGCTCATTCTGAGCCCTTTGTATTCACTGCCACTGCCTCAACTCGGTGTGAATCTGCATGTCCCAGCACACAGAAGACTTCTCACCACCCGAGGACACAGAATAGGGAGGATAGAAGTCATGCTGTAAGTTTTCATGGGGCCTCAGGAAGGGGGATGCCTGAAAGAAAGGCACCACCTTCCCGGTCTCATGACGCTCACAACATGCATTCTTTCCACCCTTCCACGTATCACGATGGAAGAGGAAATTTTGTGAGGCGATCATGCTCCATCCCGTTTAGACCTAGGACCGTGACTACCTCAGTCACTAGATCAGGTCGGAAACGGCGATACAACATTCACCCATGTTGGTGCTGTGGCAAAGTGGGGCACTTTGGCATCGACTGTTGGCACAACCCCTCTGTGCCAACGGCAAGGGCTTATCCACATTCACGGGACAGAGGTAGTCTTCCTGACAGGTTTTCTGAAGGAAGGCAGTTGCGTGCTTATGCTAACAGGAACCTAGGACCCAATATGATTTGGGTTCCTAAGGTAAAGTAATTCTTTCTTGCAGGGTAGTCTAGGTTCCCGTGAATATGATGGGAACTAGACAGTAGGTGGCTCAAGACTAATTTGGACCGAGCATCTGCAATAACAGATGTGATATCTACTTGAGCATACTCACATTGAGCTCCTAATATGTTCTACCTATGGGACTAAAACGATGACTCTCAAAATCTCAGGTACTCATGATCAGTTCCAAGACTTGAGTCGTTTTCCATTGACAGTTACATATATATATATATACCTTTATATACAGATACATCTTTGTATATACGTGTATGTATGCACATCCAAGGATAGGGTAACACGATGAATATAAACCTTAGATACATCATTAAAGAGTTATCAGAAATTCCACTGGTAGATTCGAGAACTAACATCTGCAGGCGTAAATTAATTCACTGAAAACTAACAAAGATACGTCGTTGGAAGACTTTCAAATTAACTTATGTCGTTAAATTAATTCCACTGGCTCAATGTGTGTATGGAAAAGCCGGCTCAAACCCTAATAGCTTGGCTTTCAGGAGTATCTATATAGTTAGAAGACTTTCAAATTAACTTAGACAAACAGAAACCGTAAGAATCCCATTTAACTCGTCGAGCCTGGCATTTAAGGAGAATCCCATTCTCGCCGAAGGATCAAGAAGAATCACATTTGAGGAAGAATTCCCGCTGACCCTTCACCTTCCATAAGAATCCCGCCGAAGGAGCACACTATACGAATCCCGCCGAACTTCGCCGGAGACCCTAGGTTTCTCCCGCCAACTCTTCACATTCCTTAGGAATCGCACAAGGTCTCTTCCGCCGACCCTCAGGAAGCTCGTCGAATCATCTTCTCGCAAAGTTCTCGTCGGATCCCACACCGTCTTCGCAAAATCACGCAAGGTCCTCCATCGTCTTCCCGTAAGT
This sequence comes from Platanthera guangdongensis, assembly GCA_039583875.1. Classification (NCBI taxonomy): domain Eukaryota; kingdom Viridiplantae; phylum Streptophyta; class Magnoliopsida; order Asparagales; family Orchidaceae; genus Platanthera; species Platanthera guangdongensis. Next base: position 86,384,701 of record CM077163.1, read on the forward strand.
TCCCGCAAGGTTCTCGCAAAGTTCTCGTCGAATCGCACATGCTTCCGCCGAATCCCGCAGGAAACTCTCCTACTCACCAAAAGTCTCCTCCGAAGGTCTTCCCCAAGGACGCTCAAGGAAGATTTCTTGCAGGAAGCTCACCAAATCACTTCTGTCTACGCCTTTAGGTAACCTCTTCCTCACCCGTACTTGGACGTTATCACTAGTGACGCTTTCCTTTTGACTGTTCATTAAAGCTTAGAGTAGGGCTTCTCTCTCTAGATCTGCAATGGCTCCAAGGACAACTGCTGGGTTGGTCACTAGTTGCGAGCTTGTTCGAACTGGGTTCTCTCACGCCTCGGACGAATTCCGCAACATCATTCTGATGCTGGAAGAGGCTGGGCTAACATTCGTCCTGGAGCACCCTTGCAAAATCTTGGACAAAGAGGTGCTGGAGTTCTTCGCTACCGCAAGACTCCGAAATGGCGACTCACTCATCAAAAGCAAGGTGGCTGGGGCAAAGGTCAAGATGTCTGCCAGCAAGCTGACCCGCTTCCTGCAGCTTTCTAGCTCGGAGCATGAGGACTCTCTGGAGGACGATGACAAAACCAGAACTCTCTTATTCTGCGGTCTCCCACGAGGAACTCGGTCAATAAAGAGAAAGGATATGAATGAAGAAGGGAAGCTCCTGTCTGACATAATTGGAAAGGTGCTCATCTGCAAGCCGGGCTCTCATGACCATATCTCAGCGGATATGTTCAAGATCCTGGTAGATGTTGTCTGCCGTAAAAGGTTCAACTGGGGGTAGTTGCTGTTCGAGAAGATAAAGGACACCTTGGGCTCTCCGAGTTTTGGTCGTATCATAAGTCTGTATCTAAATCAGCTAAATGGAGACAAGTTTGACATGAGCAAAGGTGTTCCTCTACACTACTTGAAGAAGATGGACTCAAGTGTGTTTGACCGATGGGAGAGGCGTATTGGGCAGACTGTCGTGGAAGAACAACAGGGAGTATCTCCAGCAGTCACCCCCAGTGAAATTCCTGATACTTTGACTGCAGGAATCGAGGGGGAGCCTCTACCCCCTCATACTGATGTCGTATCTGACATCTCCCAGCTGGCCAGAGATGCTGTGGCAGATCTACTCGAAGAAAGTGAACCTGAGCTGGAGCATGGGGAGGCCCCGAACCAAAACGATCAAGGAGACGATGCTACTGTACTGGAGAATTCTGACAAAGAGTTGGAAGAGGCTGCTGATGAAGATGATTTCATGGATGATGACGGAGAGGAAGACGGGAATGAGGTACATGAAGCTTTGGAGGCTCCGGATCTCTTTGAACCTCCATCTGACAAGCCTGCACCAGTGGAGGGGGAGACTGAAAAATCTATAGAGGCCGCCAGCATTCCCCCATTAGAGACTGTGCTTGTATCCAGCTCTACAGATGCATCTGCTGAAGAGCAAGGACAAGAAGTGCCTCCGGCTCTTCCATTACGAGATGAGCTAGCCTCTCACACTGTAAATGTCATTCAGGGCATAGTGAATGAACTTAAAGCCTCCTTTGATACAGCTCAGAATAAACTGCTGAAAAGGATTAAGACATCTGAAAATCTCATGCTCAAGAATATGGTGGAGATCAATCATAAACTTGACGTGATGGACAAGAAATTTGAAGAAAAGTATACCGCGGCCGGCGAAGCTGTCACACTTCTTATGGCCGGATTGAAAAAGAACACTGATACTCTTGCTGTAGTAAATCAGAATGCTCATGTTGTAGCAAACAACATTCAAAAGTTCGACGGTAATATGGTCACTCTCAACGCCAATCAGCAGGCCTTGGTCACTGAATTCTCCCGGACTTCAAAGCATATTGATGACTCGCTGCACTCATATGCAAATTCCATCGCAGTCGAAGCCAAAAAGGGGGAGAAGGAATACATAGCTAAGATGGCTGATCTTCAAGAAATCATGAGCACAAACTTCAAACAGTCAAACAAATATGTCTATGAGAGCTGCTGGTGGATGCTCCAACAGGCGTTAGGCACGTTAGGCGTCATTTTGCCTGACAATCCTGCAGGTATTCATGCTCCTGAGACTTCTACGGCTGCTGCGGGAGTAAGTACTGCTGAGGGAGTAAGTGTGGCAGAGGTTCCCATGAGTGGAGATGATGCTAGGGCAATTTCTAAAGCAAACCTGATGAGCATGTTTGACCAAGAGGCCCTAGCAAAAGCCAGGGGGAAGAGAAAAGCTCAAGAAGGGACCTCCAAGGAGACACAGGCTGAAAAGAGAACTCGAATGAGTGAGGAGGAAGTAAGAAATGAAAAGTGGAGTCCAGTTTCAAAGAATATCATCTTGGACACCTTCTGGCTACAGGAACAAGGGGAAATCAATCGAAAGGAGGTATACAGCCAGTATGAATGGGAGATGCATAAGACGTATGAAGCCAAAAGGAACATCTTCTTCAGAAACAACACGGATGCAGATAAAGTTCCTCCTCCCAGATATTATCCGAAGCCTAAAGAGTACATGGAGAGGCAAAGGAAGAAGTACTTGGCGCAAAAACTCAAGGATGACTTAGCTAAGGAAAAATAGTCAACAATCTATAGCTTGTCGTTTTCTCTTAAGAACATTTAATGCTTATTGCTATTATATGAACAATTCTGAGATTATACGTGTGTATATATATATTGGTATATATATTTGAATTTGTGAATGACTCAAATCCTGATCTGGTTGCATATATTCTCTTGTGCTGCATGTTTAACTTCTGAATGCTGTTTTTATTATTTGATTGGTGATATTCATCTTAGCTAGTAGGGTTTTTGCTTCGTCAAATAGGGGGAGATTGTTGGGTATTGTATCCACAATCACCCGGATTTGAGGAAGCCACCTGTCAAGCTAAGATGAATTCACAATGTATTTGATGAAACTTCTTAAGTTGTGCTTGCAGTTCTTCCACGCTAAGTGCACACCAATGTCAGGGTGCAGTAGGTCAATATACACGGGTCTGCACGACATAATCCCTCATTGAGCAGATCAGTGTGTTGGCCTACGTGTGCTCTCTCTATTGGAGTGCACTTACTTTCAAGTACAGGGCTGTGTTTATGCAAGAGAAGACAAGGAGCAAGGATGGGTCAAGGAGCAGCTCTTGGGTGGAAAGACGAAAATTCGTCTAAGTAAAATTCGACGAGAATCACCAAATGATTCTCGCCGATTCGGCGAGAATCACTAGTGATTCTTGCCGAATCGTCGAGAATCATTAGTGATTCTCGCCGACTCTTTCCGGCTACCTCAAAACGGTGCCAAGTAAGATTCGGCAAGAATCACTAGTGATTTTTGCCGAACCCATCGTTGAGCAGATCATTAAAACGAAGTTATATTCGTTGAGAATCAACAAGTGAATCGTCGAGAATCATTAACTGATTCTCGCCGATTCGTCGAGAATCACCAATGATTCTCGACGAATTATACTTGGAGATTTCTCGGGATGCTGCTCGACCGGATTCTGCCGCTGGACTTGTTTGAACCGGTTTTCGGGTTTCTTCTTGTGGGACCCACAACGGTCATATTATGAGTGTCTACAGTATATAAATACATGGGTATTTTTGAATAGAAAAACCAGCAAAAAAGATAATAAATACGCGAGCACGGACGAACCCTAGATCGCCGCTTCCGCTCCGCCGCCGCCGCTGTCGCTCACGTCAAGGTGTTCGCCGGTTGATCGTGGTTTCGCCCAGATTCTCCTGCGACAGAAGCCTAGCTAAGCTTAGCATCTCACGTGTCTATTCGGAGATCTCTTGTCTCTCGATTTGTAGATCGGGAAAATCTTCCCCATCCGAATCGATCGAGACGATTGATCCTAGTGTGACCGTTGGTAGACCTAGCTTGCTTCGCTACGAAGTTTGGATCAACAAAGAAGTGCAGCCTCACATCGTTGTTGCCGCCGATCCCGTGAACCTAGCCGCCGCTCATCTTGCCGCCGCCGGTTCCGGGGAGATCCTCTCCAAGAGAGATCTAAGGTCGTGGACTCCTTGTGGACGTCAAGAACACATCGTCAACAAAGAGGGACATCTTAGTCTCCAAACGAAGTTTGTATCTCGTGTACATTCTATTTTACTTTTGTTGTAAAGGAACGTTTGTTCCGTGATTGTAAGGGTTGGGTGCAACCCGGTTTGTGGGAGTGTTGACTCCTATGTGTAGAAGGGTTCATTCCGATAGTGCAAGGATTGGATTTCAATCCTGTTGGAGAAGTGACCGAGTCGTCCCTTGTTGGGAGATAGGTCGAAGGAGGAAAGTAGATGTACCCAAGTCGGGGAACCACTATAAATTGCCTGTGTATTCTGTGTGCTGTGCTGGTTACTTTTATTGTGCCGGTACAATCTTTAAATTCCGCAAAAGCGCTGCACGTCACCTATTCCCCCCCCCCCCCTCCCCTCATAGGTGAACATAGTTGTCACTAGGTGGACTTTGAAGTGGTATCAGAGGGAGGTTACTCATCAAAAAGGTTTACACCTTGAGTAGTATCCTGCCACCAGTGTCAGAAGCATGGAGCTGGATTATGAGATATCGCCACTCAGACTTCCAGCATGTACAAAGGAGCTTTATCCCATCTGGAGGATAGGAGTGTTGTATCACTTGGATGCCATCGATCCTCGTGCATCTTTCATCCTGGAAGAGGGTCCTTTTATTCCTTTGAAGACCCCCGACTCTGGAATTCAAGTGCCCAAGTGCATTGCTGAGATGTCAGAAATGGAGCTTTCATTCTTTAATTTGGATAAGAGGATTCGACAAATTATCATGGATATCTGGTCTGGAGCTTCTCGATCTAGATTGGAAAAATGTAGCACGGCTAAATCTCTGTGGTTGATGATCTCAGAGCTGATGGGGGGTCAGAGAAAGCTGGAATCTGCTGTCAACCAGAGGATGAAGCTTATGTGGGGGTCCTCACCTCTGAGGATGAAGGCATGGACCTCTCGGACAACATCAGAGCTCCAGTATCCGTGTTAGAGACTGAAGAGGCCAGTGAGGAAAGCAGCTCTGATGAGGATGAGACAATGGTCACTGGCTCTAATGACAATAACACAGAAGAGCAGGTAACCTCTTCATCCTGCCCCGTATCTCTTGAAATTTCTGAAGACAGGAACTGCTTTCCTTCAGAAGATTCTGATTCCCTGAAGAGAGCCCTTCAGAAAAGCAACCTACTTGCTGAGGAGCAAGCTCAATAGATTGCTCGACTGAACATCTTGTTGGTTCTCCAATTGACGTCCAACAAGGTCAAGGACTCTAAGATCTCAGCTCTGGAGAGTAGTCTACAGAATGAGAAACGAATAGTATCAAACTTTTCCAAAGTTGATGCTATAAAGAGAAAGCAAGAAAACGGGTGGATCTCCCGGATTATCAATTCGTGGAGAAATGGGGAAACGGTATTCCGACCCCCCACTCCAAGCAGGAAGGCAACTTATCATGCCTTCAAGTATGACCATAGGAATAGTCGTGGTCACTGCAAGGGTGATATGTTCCCATGTGGAGACACCCATAGTGCAAGGGCCGTCGTGGCCACCCATGAGAGAATACCTAAGGCTCATTCTGAGCCCTTTGTATTCACTGCCACTGCCTCAACTCGGTGTGAATCTGCATGTCCCAGCTCACAGAAGAATTCTCACCACCCGAGGACACAGAATAGGGAGGATATAAGTCATGGTGTAAGTTTTCATGGGGCCTCAGGAAGGGGGATGCCTGAAAGAAAGGCACCACCTTCCCGGTCTCATGACGCTCACAACATGCATTCTTTCCACCCTTCCACGTGTCACGATGGAAGAGGAAATTTTGTGAGGCGATCATGCTCTATCCCGTTTAGACCTATGACCGTGACTACCTCAGTCACTAGATCAGGTCGGAAACGGCGATACAATATTCACCCATGTTGGTGCTGTGGCAAAGTGGGGCACTTTGCCATCGACTGTTGGCACAACCCCTCTGTGCCAACGGCAAGGGCTTATCCACATTAACGGGACAGAGGTAGTCTTCCTGACAGGTTTTCTGAAGGAAGGCAGTTGCGTGCTTATGCTAACAGGAACCTAGGACCCAATATGATTTGGGTTCCTAAGGTAAAGTAATTCTTTCTTGCAGGGTAGTCTAGGTTCCCGTGAATATGATGGGAACTAGACAGTAGGTCGCTCAAGACTAATTTGGACCAAGCGTCTGCAATAACAGATGTGATATCTACTTGAGCATACTCACATTGAGCTCCTAATATGTTCTACATATGGGACTAAAACGATGACTCTCAAAATCTCAGGTACTCATGATCAGTTCCAAGACTTGAGTCATTTTCCATTGACAGTTACATATATATATATACCTTTATATACAGATACATCTTTGTATATACGTGTATGTATGCACATCCAAGGATAGGGTAACACGATGAATATAAACCTTAGATACATCATTAAAGAGTTATCGGAAATTCCACTAGTAGATTCGAGAACTAACATCTGCAGGCGTAAATTAATTCACTGAAAACTAACAAAGATACGTCGTTGGAAGACTTTCAAATTAACTTACGTCGTTAAATTAATTCCACTGGCTCAATGTGTGTATGGAAAAGCCGGCTCAAAATCTAATAGCTTGGCTTTCAGGAGTATCTATATAGTTAGAAGACTTTCAAATTAACTTAGACAAACGGAAACCGTAAGAATCCCATTTAACTCGTCGAGCCTTACATTTAAGGAGAATCCCATTCTCGCCGAAGGATCAAGAAGAATCACATTTGAGGAAGAATTCCCGCCGACCCTTCATCTTCCATAAGAATCCCGCCGAAGGAGCACACTATACGAATCCCGCCGAACTTCGCCGGAGACCCTAGGTTTCTCCCGCCGACTCTTCACATTCCTTAGGAATCGCACAAGGTCTCTTCCGCCGACCCAAAGGAAGCTCGTCGAATCATCTTCTCGCAAAGTTCTCGTCGGATCCCACACCGTCTTCGCAAAATCACGCAAGGTCCTTCATCGTCTTCCCGTAAGTTCCCGCAAGGTTCTCGCAAAGTTCTCGTCGAATCGCACAGGCTTCCGCCGAATCCCGCAGGAAACTCTCCTACTCACCAAAAGTCTCCTCCGAAGGTCTTCCCCAAGGACGCTCAAGGAAGATTTCTCGCAGGAAGCTCACCAACACACTTCCGTCTACGCCTTTAGGTAACCTCTTCCTCACCCGTACTTGGACGTTATCACTAGTGACGCTTTCCTTTTGACTGTTCATTAAAGCTTAGAGTAGGGCTTCTCTCTCTAGATCTGCAATGACTCCAAGGACAAGTGTTGGGTTGGTCACTAGTTGCGAGCTTGTTCGAACTGGGTTCTCTCACGCCTCGGACGAATTCCGCAACATCATTCTGATGCTGGAAGAGGCTGGGCTAACATTCGTCCTGGAGCACCCGTGCAAAATCTTGGACAAAGAGGTGCTGGAGTTCTTCGCTACCGCAAGACTCCGAAATGGCGACTCACTCATCAAAAGCAAGGTGGCTGGGGCAAAGGTCACGATGTCTGCCAGCAAGCTGACCCGCTTCCTGCAGCTTTCTAGCTCGGAGCATGAGGACTATCTGGAGGACGATGACAAAACCAGAACTCTCTTATTCTGCGGTCTCCCACGAGGAACTCGGTCAATAAAGAGAAAGGATATGAATGAAGAAGGGAAGCTCCTGTCTGACATAATTGGAAAGGTGCTCATCTGCAAGCCGGGCTCTCATGACCATATCTCAGCGGATATAGTCAAGTTCCTGGTAGTTGTTGTCTGCCGTAAAAGGTTCAACTGGGGGGAGTTGCTGTTCGAGAAGATAAAGGACACCTTGGGCTCTCCGAGTTTTGGCCGTATCATAAGTCTGTATCTAAATCAGCTAAATGGAGACAAGTTTAACATGAGCAAAGGTGTTCTTCTACACTACTTGAAGAAGATGGACTCAAGTGTGTTTGACTGATGGGAGAGGCGTATTGGGCAGACTGCCGTGGAAGAACAACAGGGAGTATCTCCAGCAGTCACCCCCAGTGAAATTCCTGATACTTTGACTGCAGGAATCGAGGGGGAGCCTCTACCCCCTCATACTGATGTCGTATCTGACATCTCCCAGCTGGCCAGAGATGCTGTGGCAGATCTACTCGAAGAAAGTGAACCTGAGCTGGAGCATGGGGAGGCCCCGAACCAAAACGATCAAGGAGACGATGCTACTGTACTGGAGACTGCTGACAAAGAGTTGGAAGAGGCTGCTGATGAAGATGATTTCATGGATGATGACGGAGAGGAAGACGGGAATGAGGGACATGAAGCTTTGGAGGCTCCGAATCTCTTTGAACCTCCATCTGACAAGCCTGCACCAGTGGAGGGGGAGACTGAAAAATCTACAGAGGCCGCCAGCATTCCCCCATTAGAGACTGTACTTGTATCCAGCTCTACAGATGCATCTGCTGAAGAGCAAGGACAAGAAGTGCCTCCGGCTCTTCCATTACGAGATGAGCTAGCCTCTCACACTGTAAATGTCATTCAGGGCATAGTGAATGAACTTAAAGCCTCCTTTGATACAGCTCAGAATAAACTGCTGAAAAGGATTAAGACATCTGAAAATCTCATGCTCAAGAATATGGTGGAGATCAATCATAAACTTGACGTGATGGACAAGAAATTTGAAGAAAAGTATACCGCGGCCGGCGAAGCTGTCACACTTCTTATGGCCGGATTGAAAAAGAACACTGATACTCTTGCTGTAGTAAATCAGAATGCTCATGTTGTAGAAAACAACATTCAAAAGTTCGACGGTAATATGGTCACTCTCAACGCCAATCAGCAGGCCTTGGTCACTGAATTCTCCCGGACTTCAAAGCATATTGATGACTCGCTGCACTCATATGCAAATTGCATCGCAGTCGAAGCCAAAAAGTGGGAGAAGGAATACATAGCTAAGATGGCTGAGCTTCAAGAAATCATGAGCACAAACTTCGAACAGTCAAACAAATATGTCTATGAGAGCTGCTGGTGGATGCTCCAACAGGCGTTAGGCACATTAGGCATCGTTTTGCCTGACAATCCTGCATGTATTCATGCTCCTGAGACTTCTACGGCTGCTGCGGGAGTAAGTGCTGCTGAGGGAGTAAGTGATGCAGAGGTTCCCATGAGTGGAGATGATGCTAGGACAATTTCTAAAGCAAAATTGATGAGCATGCTTGACCAAGAGGCCCTAGCAAAAGCCAGGGGGAAGAGAAAAGCTCAAGAAGGGACCTCCAAGGAGACACAGGCTGAAAAGAGAACTCGACTGAGTGAGGAGGAAGTAAGAAATGAAAAGTGGAGTCAAGTTTCAAAGAATATCATCTTGGACACCTTCTGGCTACAGGAACAAGGGGAAATCAATCGAAAGGAGGTATACAGCCAGTATGAATGGGAGATGCATAAGACGTATGAAGCCAAAAGGAACATCTTCTTCAGAAACAACACGGATGCAGATAAAGTTCCTCCTCCCAGATATTATCCGAAGCCTAAAGAGTACATGGAGAGGCAAAGGAAGAAGTACTTGGCGCAAATACTCAAGGATGACTTAGCTATGGAAAAATAGTCAACAATCTATAGCTTGTCGTTTTCTCTTAAGAACATTTAATGCTTATTGCTATTATATGAACAATTCTGAGATTATATGTGTATATATATATATTGGTATATATATTTGAATTTGTGAATGACTCAAATCCTGATCTGGTTGCATATATTCTCTTGTGCTGCATGTTTAACTTCTGAATGCTGTTTTTATTATTTGATTGGTGATATTCATCTTAGCTAGTAGGGTTTTTGCTTCGTCAAATAGGGGGAGATTGTTGGGTATTGTATCCACAATCACCCGGATTTGAGGAAGCCACCTGTCAAGCTAAGATGAATTCACAATGTATTTGATGAAACTTCTTAAGTTGTGCTTGCAGTTCTTCCACGCTAAGTGCACACCAATGTCAGGGTGCAGTAGGTCAATATACACGGGTCTGCACGACATAATCCCTCATTGAGCAGATCAGTGTGTTGGCCTACGTGTGCTCTCTCTATTGGAGTGCACTTACTTTCAAGTACAGGGCTGTGTTTATGCAAGAGAAGACAAGGAGCAAGGATGGGTCAAGGAGCAGCTCTTGGGTGGAAAGGCGAAAATTTGTCTAAGTAAAATTCAACGAGAATCACCAAATGATTCTCGCCGATTCGGCGAGAATCACTAGTGATTCTCGCCGAATTGTCGAGAATCATTAGTGATTCTCGCCGACTCTTTCCGGCTACCACAAAACGGTGCAAAGTAAGATTCGGCGAGAATCACTAGTGATTCTCGCCGAACCCATCGTTGAGCAGATCATTAAAACCAAGTTATATTCGTTGAGAATCAACAAGTGAATCGTCGAGAATCACGAGTGATTCTCGACGAATCGTCGAGAATCATTAACTGATTCTCGCCGATTCGTCGAGAATCACCAATGATTCTCGCCGATTCGTCGAGAATCACCAATGATTCTCGACGAATTATACTTGGCGATTTCTCGGGATGCTGCTGGACCGGATTCTGCCGCTGGACTAGTTTGAACCGGTTTTCGGGTTTCTTCTTGTGGGACCCACAACGGTCATATTATGAGTGTCTACAGTGTATAAATACTTGGGTATTTTTGAACAGAAAAACCAGCGAAGAAGATAAGAAATACGCGAGCACGGACGAACCCTAGATCGCCGCTTCCGCTCCGCCGCCGCCGCTGTCGCTCGCGTCAAGGTGTTCGCCGGTTGATCGTGGTTTCGCCCAAATTCTCCTGCGACAGAAGCCTAGCTAAGCTTAGCGTCTCACGTGTCTATCCGGAGATCTCTTGTCTCTCGATTTGTAGATCGGGAAAATCTTCCCCATCCGAATCGATCGAGACGATTGATCCTAGTGTGACCGTTAGTAGACCTAGCTTGCTTCGCTACGAAGTTTGGATCAACAAAGAAGTGCAGCCTCACATCGTTGTTGCCGCCGATCCCGTGAACCTAGCCGCCGCTCATCTTTCCGCCGCCAGTTCCGGGGAGATCCTCTCCAAGAGAGATCTAAGGTCGTGGACTTCTTGTGGACGTCAAGAATACGTCGTCAACAAAGAGGGACATCTTAGTCTCCAAACGAAGTTTGTATCTCGTGTACATTAAATTTTACTTTTTTTGTAAAGGAACGTTTGTTCCGTGATTGTAAGGGTTGGGTGCAACCCGGTTTGTGGGAGTGTTGACTCCTACGTATGGAAGGGTTCCTTCCGATAGTGCAAGGATTGGATTTCAATCCTGTTGGAGAAGTGACCGAGTCGTCCCATGTTGGGAGATAGGTCGAAGGGGGAAAGTGGATGTACCCAAGTCGAGGAACCACTATAAATTGCCTGTGTATTCTGTGTGCTGTGCTGGTTATTTTTATTGTGCAGGTACAATCTTTAAATTCCGCAAAAGCGCTGCACGTCCTGGCTTTCCAGCGCTATCTGCACAACCTGCACAGCACAACCCGGTCAACCCTATCAAATCGCGCGGACATCAAAGTCCAGTCCGCAGAAACTTACGCGAGCTCAAAATACTGTTCACTTACTCCTGGAGGTTACTCTCCCTCTCTATTGTTATTTCCTGATGTGACATGGGTCCTATTTATAGGCACGATGATGAGTATGGTCACCGCCCTAGCTAATAGGATAATCGCCACATCCTACAGCAAGAACAAGTGTGTCCGCCAGCTCGCGGACACACACTCCAGTTTGCCGCTCCTGTTCAGATAGCCAGTCCGCCGCAGCTTCTTCAAGGCCGGACTCAAACCTCCAGTCTGCCTTGTCGCCAAAGCCAAGCTAGGACCACCACAGCCGGACTGCGTAACAACAGTCTGCCAATCCGCAGACACAGCACCAGGCTGCTACATTGAGTCCGCAGCCTCGCCACCTTGGCACCTGCCGGACACAGCGGACACCCGGCTTCCGTCCACTGCGGACAGCTCTAGTCCGCATCCCCAAGTCCATTGCCTAATCACCAAGGCATTACCAGACTCAGCGGACACCCGAATTCCGTCCGCTGCGGACAGCACAAGTCCGCATCCCCGAGTCCATTGCCTAATTACCAAGGCATTGCCGGACTCAGCGGACACAGCTCCAGTCTGCTAACACGGCAGACACATGACACCACATCTCCTGCAGACTACTGTAGTCCACAATTCCAGCGGACATCTCCAGTCCGTAACTCCTGCAGACTTCTCATTCCGCATCCCTGCAGACTTCTCAGTCCATAGCCTCATCACAAGGCTCAACCGGACTCAGCGGACACTAGCTCCAGTTAGCAAGATTGCGCACGCAATCTCCAGTCCGCATATCCTCAAGCTAGCAATCAAGGCAACAATGCTCCTGCCGAGCTTGGCGGACTGAGAGAAACAGTACGCGCTCCACTGCGCGATCTCCCTGGACTGAGCCAACCTGGACTTGGTTCAGAACTCACCAAGTCTAGTCCACTGGCCACAAGGGCCAGTCCGCACTTACTGGCGGACACTGGATCTAGCCCTCCATACCGGGCGACCTCCAGCTTCTGTCCGCACTGACCGACGATCTCCGCGGCTTCCACTTGTCGCTGCACCAAAGCAAGACCAAGGCAACTGCCAAACCAATCTGTCGAGCTCCAGTTCATCAGTCCGCTTTATGGCGGATTTCGCGGATAGAGTTTCTATCCGCCTAGTTACTTCCTGGGATCCAACCACCTGCTGAGTATATGACGGGCTGACAGACCGCTGCTACTCTCCGCGTAGTCCACGCGCACAGATCGCCCAGGCCGCCACAAAGCAAACCGCCTGCAACATCCCTGTCGTCTTAGCAGTCCGCCAACCCTATCCGCGTAGTCCGCGCGGATGGGTTGCCCAAGCCTTCCATTCACCCACTTTCACTTCACAGATTTCAACACTCCCCCTTGAAGTGAGAAGTGGTGAATAACTCCAGCAGCTCCCGTAACCTTGCACCTGGTCTCTCCGATAGCATCTACGAAGAGATGTCCAAGACATAGTCCTCGCCATGTATATCATGGACCATGAGGGAGCTCTCCAGCATCTCCCAAAAGGTGCCATGCTTCCCTCTGCCTTCTTCAACTTCAACCTCGACTCATGCATCACAAGAGTATGACCAAGTACGTTGGGCACAAAAGCACAAGCCTCATTACCTCTAAGAGAAGTCACCTCTTCAGCCTTGGTGTCAACCACCTCCTTTATTCTAGTGGGGTCATCACAGCCGGAAGAACCTTGCTCGACCTGAGGGCTAGCAAAGAAACATGGGACCAAGTCCGCTGTGTTCCCTTCGCTATATCGAGTTGGTGGCTTACTGATCCTCTTCGATCTCCGAAGAACCTGATCATGGCTAACCACCTCCGCTGCTCTTGAACCAGCTCCATTCCCGGGCAAACATGGAACCATGCTCCCCTTGCTCCCTGAACAAGGCGCCTCCTCACTAGAACCAGGAGCACCTGGAGCAACGCTCCCCCTGCTACCTAAACTAGAAGACTCCCCTCTTGAACAAGAACTGCTTGTAACATCGCTCCCCCTGCTTCCTGAACCAGAAGCCTTTGCCTTCGAGACAGAAGTACCTGGATCATCGCTCCCACTACTTCCCGACACTGACGCCTTTTCCCCAGAGCTAGAACAACCTGGAGCACCTGGTGACTCAGGCAGCTCCACATGAACCTGAGCAGCAGCCTACTTCAGCACATCATCTGACCTGCTCATCTCTAGCTCCACATGAGAGCTACCCCAATATGACATCAACTCATCGAAGACAACATCTCTTGACACGATGAGTCTATTCGTCGCAGGATCCATACATCTACATCTTCTCCTCTGCTCATCATACCCAACAAAGGTTAGCTTTGTCTTGAGAGCACCTGGAGAGTGTATGTACCAGGTAGATCCAAACACCCTTAGGTGTTTCACACTGGGCTTCACCACGAACATCAGCTCATAAGGAGTCTTCACATTGATCGGACTAAGAGGCATCCGGTTGATGACATGAGCAGCACAGGCTATCCCCTCCGCCCAAAGAGCCTTCGGAACACCTTTACTCTGAAGCCAACACTTGCAGGTCTCCGTTAACTAACAGATCATCTGAGCTGCAACACTACCTTATTGTGAAGTATGTCCACAAGAAAGCTCCATTCGGATCCCATGCTTCCTGCAAAAGTTAAAGAACTCGGTTGAGCCAAACTCACCACCGATGCTTGTTCTCAACTTCTTGATCCGCCGGCCAAGCTGGCCTTCCGCAAGTTTCTTGAACTCCACAAACAAGTGAAACATGTTGGACTTCTCCTTCATGAAGTATACCCACGTATACCTTGAATAGTCATCAACCAATATCAGCATGAACCTGCTGCCTCCAAGACTGGCAGTGACGGTCGGTCTAACCAGAGCACAATGGACAACCTCCAAAGGTGCTTTACATCTGGATTGTGCCTTATCAACCACGAAGTGATAAACTTGACTTTGCTGACATCCCGCACACCCCTGACCATCATCATAGGATGACAATCTAGGCAAGCCTCTTACGAGTCTTCTTTCCGCCATTGCTTCCAGCTTGTCCATCCCTACATGCCCCAGTCTTTCATGCCAGATAGCTGCACTATCATTAGCCTTCATCCGATCAGATCCAGAACTTGTTGATAACCCAACAATGTTCTTCTCCTTCCTCCCTACTTGAGCAACGTTCACTGAGAGCAAGACAACCTTGAACTCCTTCCTGAGATGACCTTGTTGCTTGCATTTATAGCACCTTGGTCCTTCTTTCCTCTTCCTATCATGCCTAGGAGAAACACTCATTTATTCCTGATATGAAGTAGAGGGACCATCTTCTGCAGCAGCCTTCACCTCCTTCTTGAACAACCCAACAAGGGAAGTCCAAACCTCCGCAGCTGATCCACATCCACTGATGTGGTCCAAGAGCTCTGATGAGATTACCTGCCTGAGAATAGACTCTGCTCTCGCATTTGCCTTTTTCCAAGCTCTCATCTCTTTAGCATTTGCAGCAGTAGCCTCTTGTCTTCCTGCTCCTCATACAACCTACCAAAGGTCCTCGCCAAGAAGGAAGCTCTTCAAACAAGACTTTCACCTTTCAAAGTTCGTCTCTGTAAGAAGATCAATTCCAAGACAACTTGCATCTTCTGCTGCCATGGTTCTACCACTGGTTTCCTCTTCACAAGAGCAACTACTTTCATTGAGCACTGCTTGAACACACCAACCTCCCTCTGATACCTTGTTAAAATTCAACAAACCCGCAGAGGCCTCCTCGGATACCATGTTGAAACTTAACAAACCAGAGAAGGAGACCTCCACTTATAATGTTGAATGTTTTTCCGGATCTTGGAGAAAGCAGGGGTTATCTCAATAAAGCAGTAATAACCAGCAACACATGCAGCAAGCTACTATCTTTATTGATCAACAGCAAACTTCTTTACAAAGCGAGACATACATGACAAGACATGATTCTCCAAAACCAACACAGGGAGAGCAGAGACAGATACAAAGACAAAAACAATACAAGCCGCACGGACTCAAACGTCAAGCCGCATGACCTACTGCTGTGGAGTCCGCTCAATCCGCTAGGTGGCAAGCCCCAACCAAGCCGCGCGGACTACCCCTTATTCCAATCCTTAGCACTTCACCGTCGATCTGCAAGCCGCATGACCGCGAGGTCGCCTAGCCGCCAGACTGCACACGCTGCGATACTGAATGGAACAGTCCGCCTGAAGCAGGCGACTTCTTGAACACCGAACCAAGTTGCCAAAGAGAAGACCGCCTAGTCTCTATCTGCGACCTGCTGTTTACCGCATGTTGCTTAACCACAGAGTCCGCACTGTCCCTGACCTCAATCAGAGCCAAGTCCTAGCTTTCCAGCGCTATCTGCACAACTTGCACAGCACAACCCGGTCAACCCTATCAAACCACGCGGACATCAAAGTCCAGTCCGCAGCAACTTACGCGAGCTCAAAAAACTGTTCACTTACTCCTAGAGGTTACTCTCCCTCTTTGTAATTATTTCCTGATGTGATATGGGTCCTATTTATAGGCACGATGATGAGTATGGTCACCGCCCTAGCTGATAGGATAACCGCCACATCCTGCAGCAAGAACAAGTGTGTCCACCAGCCTGCGGACACACACTCCAGTTTGCCGCTCTTGTTCAGATAGCCAGTCCGCCACAGCTTCTCCTAGGCCGGACTCCAATCTCCAGTCTGCCTTGTCGCCAAAGGCCAAGCCAGGACCACCACAGCCGGACTACGCAACATCAGTCTGCCAATCCGCGGACACAGCACCAGCCCACTACCTTGAGTCCGTAGCCTCTCCACCTTGGCACCTGCCGGACTTAGCGGACACCCAGCTTCCGTCCGCTGTGGACAGCTCTAGTCCGCATCCCCAAGTCCATTGCCTAATCACCAAGGCATTGCCGGACTCAGTGGACAACCTGCTTCCATCCGCTGTGGACAACACAAGTGCGCATCCCCGAGTAAATTACCTAATTACCAAGGCATTGCCGGACTCAACGGACACAGCCTGAGTCTGCTAACACGGCAGATACATGAGTCTGCATCTCCTACAGACTACTCCAGTCCATAATTCCAGCAGACTTCTCCAGTCCGAAACTCCTGCAGACTTCTCAGTCTGCATCCCTGCAGACTTCTCAGTCCATAGCCTCATCAAAAAGCTCAACCAGACTCAGGGGACACTAGCTCCAGTCCGCACGCTTGCGCACGCAATCTCCAGTCCGTATATCCTCAATCTAGCAATCAAGGCAACAACGCTCCTGCCGATCTTGGCGGACTGAGAGAAACAGTCCGCGCTCCACTACGCGATCTCCCTGGACTGAGCCAACCTGGACTTAGTTCAGAACTCACCAAGTCCAGTCCACTATCCACAAGGGCCAGTCCGCACTTACTGGCGGACACTTGATCTAGCCCGCCATACCGGGAGACCTCCAGCTTCTGTCTGCACTGACCGGCAGTCTCCGCGGCTTCCACTTTCCGCTGCACTAGACCAAGACCAAGGCGACTGCCAAACTAATCTGCCGAGCTCCTGTTCATCAGTCCGCTTTATGCCGGACTCTGCGGATAGAGTTTCTATCCGCCTAGTTACTTCCTGGGATCCAACCGCCTGCTGAGTATACGCCGGCATGACAGACCGCTGCTGCTGTCCGCGTAGTCCGCGCGCACAGACCGCCCAGGCCACCACTGAGCAAATTGCCTACAGCATCCCTATCGACTTAGCAGTCCGCCAACCCTGTCCGCATAGTCCGCGCGGATGGGTTCCCCAAGGCTTCCATTCACCCACTTTCACTTCACAGATTTCAACAGGTTCCTGTCAGGTTGTTGACGTCCACTGGTGGCTTACTTGTGATGCTGGATATGAACTGAGAACTGCTATTTTTGCCTTTTTGGAGGTTGTTTACTTGCTTCTAGGAATGTTTTATGCTACATTGCATGTTAGGAATTTTTAAACACTAAAAGCATTACTATCTGTACCTCATGCACATCATGTTTATAAAACTAAAGCACTACTTTCCCAAGTCACAAAAAAGAGAGCTATTTTTCTTATACTATGATAAATCTAGAGTCCTGTATTCCATGAGTTGTTCTTCGGGGACGTTTACACTCATGTAGGATGTCAAATCAACTTAACCAAAGTATTTTTCGCTGCGTATAAATATATTTTTAATTGTGGACTAGCTGATCCACTATGCCGAGGGACACGTCCATCTAACTTAACTGGTTTTCCTTCATATTAAATTATGATTTTATCCAAAGAATTAAAGTCTGGGGTTTTGCCTGAGCATGTGCAGTTATCCACTGCAAGACGTGGCATCATGACACGTATTTTCTCTTGCTCTTATATGATTTAATTGTTGAGAAAATGCGCGCCATGACAGTCGGTATCAGAGGGAGGTTGCTTGACAATTGGTCGGGCAACTTTCCCTTATTAGTGTTAGTTGTTTAGTGTCATATCATACACACACCGATGTGTCATCAATACGTCTTAGCTGAAGCATGAGCACTACACTCATAATCATGACAAGAAGTATACGGGGCATATTATGTAGTATGGGATGCATAATATGTGTTTGCATATGGATACACCATGGGTGGCAACATGTGAAGGTTATGTAGTATGGGATGCATAACCTCACCACATGAATGCCCTTTAGCACGTTTTCTTTTTTTCGTTGCATGCAATGTTATGTAGTATGTGATGCATAACATTGCATGTGTACGCCACTCATAACATGCATTAAGGCCTTTTTAGAATGCAAATCACAACATGTATAGCATAACACAGCTTAAACACAACATGCCAAGCTAAAGATTTACATGATGACATATGTACACACATGGTTTTGAGTCAAACGGAATATAAATTGATGCATTCATGGTCTAAGCACATGAGTTAGTGTGATGATGGTGAATCATAATATGTTAGGCATAACATCATTATTAAAATCCCAGAGCAAGTTAGCAGTTGAAGATCATATTTAAGTATGTTTTGTCTGTACCATGTAGTTTTGTGCTAGCAGTTGGGCTAGGTCTTGATTGGTGCCAATTCGATTATAGGATGTCGAAGCATCCTTCAACGAGGCTAAATCCCCAATCTGAGGGTGAGTCTTCGGGTGCATAGAGCAATGCGATGACGGAGAGTCTGCGACGGCACAATGAGGCCTTGTCAAGGCAGATGGTGGATGTGCAGTCCCAGATCCAGTCTATGTTGTTAGTTGTATCTGGGCTACCACGGAGAGTGAAGGACCCTGTTGTGGGTTTAGCTTTCCCTGCAACTCCAGCTCCTTTGGTGCCTCCGGTAGTGGTTCCACCAGAGATGACGTTTATCTCTCAGTTTCAGCGACTCAGGCCTCCTACTTATGATGGAAATCCAGAATTTATTGTCTTGGATGATTGGCTTATATCGATCAAAGAGTTGTTTTCCTACACTGGAGTTACTCATGATCAGAGAGTGATGATTGCCGCCTACCAGCTCAAGGGGTTAGCAAAACGTTGGTGGCTGAGAGAGAAGGAGAGCTCGAAAGAAGAATGATCTTGGGAGTCTTTTAAGGAGATGCTACTGGGAAAGTTTCTACCCTCGGTCGAGCTGGACTGCCTGCCGAATGATTTCTTACATTTGTAGCAGAGGCAGCTCACATTTAGTGAGTATGAGATCAAGTTCAGCAAGCTGAGTCGGTTTTCCCCCGGCTTTGTAAGTTCCGAGGCGGATCAAGTTAAAAGATTTCTGGGTGGTCTAAGAAGTGACATCCAACAGCTAGCTGGTGCTTATGGAGCAGTGAGTTATACCAGTGTGGTAGAAGCTCCCTTGAAGGTCGAGGCAATCGACAATGCTAAGAACAGAGGCCAACAAATGAGAAAGGATAAGAGGAAATTGGTTGAAGGAAAGAGCCCTCAGGTACATGATGTTGCTTCAAGGAAGAAGAGAAAAGAGGTTTGTAGCTTCTGTGGCCGATCAATCCACCCCTTTGAGAGATGTTTCAAGAGGATAGGAGCTCAGAAGAAGGAGAAGGTTCTTGCGATTCAGGGTGCTCATAAGAGGGACTTGAAATGTTCCTTGTGCAAGAAGAAGGGAAATGATGTTGCCCGTTGCTGGTTAAAGGATAAGGTTTGCTATCATTGTGGACAAAAGGGGTATGTTAAGTCACAGTGCTCGCAGTTCCAGCCTGTGCTCAACCAGTCCCACTTCAGGCATTGCCACTGCCTCAGCGATTGGATAAAGGTAAAGGAAAGTTGAATGTGATTTCCTCAGTGGAAGCTCAGACTTCGACTCAGGTTGTTTTAGTTTAGATTTTCTCCCTAGTTCTAATGTTTTACTTCGGAATTATAGCTTTACCAATTTTGTCCTTGAATGCGTGCGCAACTTTATAGGAAGATTTAAGGTAAAGAACCGTTGGGCGCATGTTCTCTTCGACTCTGGAGCCACATATTTGTGGCTAGAGCTTTTGTGGATCGGTATCGTTTGGATCTAGATCGAGTTGGGGATGCCTTTTGCGTCAAGTTCCCTTTCGGTGATTCTGTGGTTTCAGATCAGGGCATTCAGGATTGTCCGATTATTTTAGGGGATTTTCTAGCTAAGGTAGATCTGAAGGTGATCGACTTGGAAGACTTTGATGTTATCTTAGGCATGGATTGTTTGTCCAGGTATGATGCTGTTATCCAGTGCAATGGTAAGCGCTTGGACTTCGTAAAGGACAACGGTCAGCCTGGGAGTGTTTATGGTGATTCGCGCCAGGATTCTCCAATTATTTCTGCGGTATGTGCTCGGGCGCTGCTAGTTTCCTGCTATTTTGCTTTTTTGGTCTCAGTTTTGGGGACCATTGGTAGTTTGCCGCATTTAGAAGAGTTTCCTGTTGTGTTCTAGTTTTTTGATGTTTTTCTTGAGGATCTTCCTGGTCTTCCACCTAATAGAGATGTTGAGTTTGTGATAGATTTGCAGCCGGGTACGCGACCTATTACAAAGGGGCCGTACCGGATGGCCCCGCGAGAGCTGGAGGAGTTGCATATCCAACTGGATGAGTTGTTAGAGAAGGTCTTTATAAGGCCGAGTTCGTCACCTTGGGGTACTCCTTTTCTGTTCGTAAAGAATAAAGATGGATCGATGAGGCTATACATCGATTATAGAGAGCTAAATAAAGTCACTATTAAGAATAGGTATCCTCTGCCGAGGATCGACGATTTGTTTGATCAGTTGCGCGGTAGCGCGGTATTTTCTATGATTGATCTTCGTTCTGGTTACCATCAACTCAGGATCCATGAGTCGGATATTCCACAGACTGCTTTTTGATCAAGACATGGACATTTTCAATTTCTGGTAATGTAGTTTGGTTTGACCAACGCGTGTAACATCCCATTTTCAACTAGACCCCTAAGAGTTATTTTGGCCATGACTAGGTCATGACCAAACCCTAGGAAGCCCAAGAAGACCAAGAAAACCTAATAATGTGGGTGAGACCACTATGGTCTCCAAATAGTAAATTCCTGAACCTTAGTTTAAGATAACCATGGGGCTTCACTAAGACTTCAAGACCCCACCATGGTCTCATCAACCCATTGTAAGATTCATTAGAGCACTAAGGACCCATGGAGGGCAGTCAAAGGGGTTAAGTTGACCTAAGTCAACCCTAACCCTAAATGGGTCAAACTAACCTACTTAGTGTCAATTGACCATCCCCAAGCCAAGTGGACCCCACTCAAGCCCACCTAACCCTAGAGTGAGGTCAATGGGTCACCTAGGACCCATTGGGGTCCACCCAAGAGGCTAAGTTGACCAAAGTCAACTCTAACCCTAAATGGGTCAACCTAACCAACATTCGGTCAAACTAACCTGCACAAGGGCCAATTGAAGTTCCCTTAGCCAAGTGGACCCCACACATACCTTCACAACCCTAATGAGAGGACAATGGGTCACCAAGGACCCATTGGGGCCAACCAAAAAGGCTAAGTTGACCAAAGTCAACTCTTGCCCTAAAGTGGTTAAGTGCCCTGCCTAAGGGTCTATTGACCTCCAAAGGCCAAGACAACCCTACCTAGGCCTTAGGGGAGGCCAATGGGTCACCAAGGACCCATATGTGGCCAACCTCAAAGGCCAAATTGACCTAAGTCAACCCTAGCCGAGGTTTGGGTCAAGCTAGCCCACATGGGCTAACTCAAGCTCAAGCCCAACTCACTTGGGCTAACCATATTTTGGTGGATGAAATAAACATGTGGACTTCCAATAGACTAGAAGATTGCCTAGCCAACTTAGTAACTAGGAGAGAGAGAGAATCTCAAAGTGAAGAATAATTAGGAGAGAGAAAGGGGTATATTTAAGGGTGTTTAGTGGAATGAGCCACTTGGACCCATGCCATCAGCCTACACTTGGGCTGTCCGACCCTTGGAGTCATTGAAGAGGAGGTGGATGGAGTGGGGCCCACCCATGCTTGCATGGTGATAAGAAAGGCAAAATCTCCACCTCTCACTTAGGAATTATCACCCCCACCTCTATACTTCATCTTCTCATTTTCCCCCCTCTCTCCTTTCAGTTTCATCACCCTCAGGACAAGGAGAGTAGCAGAGAGAGAGAGAGAAACCGAGCTGAAGCCGTGAAACCGAGGGACAGTGCCGCCTCCGCCGTAATGGCTCTCCGCCGCTCCTCACGTCACAAGGCCGCCGAGAAGGTCCTCCCTCACCTCTCTCTTCATGCCTAGATCTTAGGAATGTTTAGGGTAGGGTTCGGGCTCGAATGAGCCCGAACCCAGTTCTTCTTTTCCTCTATTAATGGCGTTTGGAAGCTTCCAGGTGAGGTGGCGCCGCCACTTTCCGCCGCCCTAGCCACCGACAAAAGGTTAACGTTTCAACCCATATGGACCACAGCAAGTTAGGGAAACCCCTTGCATTTGTTGGCTTGTAAAGGGCTTGGTGTGCTTATAGCCAAAAAGAAAAACAAATATTGACTGCACAACCCTATTGGACAACTAACTTAGTATTACCTTAAGTACCCTCCCCTCTTTGGGGAAGATGGATGAATTAGGGTTGACTTACCCTTACACCCAAGTTCACACCCTAAGGAAGGACCTTTAGGGGGTTGTGAAGGACATTGGGGCAAATACCCTTGTATGGCCTTGTAATTCAGTAGAAAGATAGCTAATGTATATTTAAGCCTCTGGTTCAAATGTTAGGGAATTTATAAGTAGTTATGTACCTCAAAAGTCAAACCCTAGCTTTAGGGTAGAAGCACTATTAGGTCAAAACAGTAACTTAACATCCTCTAAAAATTGTGAGAATTGGGTAGAATGAATCTTAGGGTGAGTTGAACCCCTAGATATTTTTAGTGGAATTTTGTAGATTATATTCATGGTAGTTCCTTTGTTAAATATCAAAGTGTCCAATTTAGTATTTGATTTAATTTGATCATTTAGTTTAAATGGAATCTAGTAAAATTTGGCCAATAGAGGTTTTTGACCTAAATAGAGGTCCCTGAATTTATTATAATTTTTAAAGGATTTTATATATTGCTTCCTTCATAAATTTTGTAAAGCCCACACTTGATAAATAAATCATTTAAAGAATAATATAACTTGTAAAAATGTGCATTTTGGCCACTGAAGATTTTAGGATTATATCTACTGTTAGGAATTTAATTAGGAATTTTTGAAGTATATTCATAGTACTTGATTCACAATTATGCCCTTTGTAGATTTTTGTATTAAATTTATTTAGAATTAAATATTCTGTGAAAAACCATGAAAGTTGGCCAGTGATAATTTTAGTACTGTAGTAGTGTAATATATTTAACTCAAATTATTTGGACGATAATTTCAAATATTTGATTTACAAATCTTGGAATATGGGAATTACTGCTAAAATAATTTTAGGACCCTTAAATGTTTGTAGAAAATGTCAAATTTGGAAATTGCCATTTTTGGATATATGGAATATTATCATGAATTTATGAAACATTAATAAAGTCTAAAATATATACATCATGATCAACTTAAATAATTGGCTCTTTTAAGAAATTATTTAAATAGAAGATTAATTGAGGAAAATACAATATTCTGGAATTAAATCATTTATGTCATGATAGGACTCCAGTAATAACCTAGGTCATTCAGATGAAATCTTGAAGGACATCCTATCATGAACATCACTTAGTATAGGTGGGTCTGCAAATAGTAATTTGGGGAAAAGTTGTATTAGGATAAGAGTTGGAATAGTGTGGAGTTAGTCGTGTTGAATTGTTTGAATGAGAGTACATGAGTCACCATAGAAAGTTCTATGGCGTGGTGGGAATCGAGTTGATGTGTGTTAGGAGGTACGCGAATTCGACGAAAGATCGTCGTTCCTGCGAGAGTGAAAGTTCTAAACTACCCTAGGATTAGCCTATCGCAACATGAGAAGGTAATGGGTAAAGGAATCAACCAATAATATTAATAAGTACCTTGCGAAAGGGAACGTTGGGCGTAATCCAAATATAGTTCCTAGTGCCCCTTGAGAGCCCTTCACAGGGAATACCGGGGGCAGTCCTGGGTTAACGTAAACCTTAAAGAACAAATCGAAAGAGTAATTTAGTAAATAGGGTTTCACGCTGCACTCACTAGTTGGACAAGTATTGGAAATGGTTAAGTCGTCCCGAGGTGTTCAAAGGGGCGCCATCCCGCGGTGTTCAAAGGGATGAGGTTTGGAATAAGAGATGGACGTTTTGGGTCCGGCGAGCTTTGGCTCGGTTGATATTTGAGACAGACGGGTTGGTCCGGGAGCTTTGGCTCGGTACTGATATGATAAATTTGCATGTGCATAAAAGGAAAGAAAGTTAAGGTGGAGGGTCTTCAGTATGGGTTAGTCGTTGCACCGACGCCTATACGATGACTCGACAAGTGTGGTTTAACACTTCGCCAAACTTAAGTCCGGCGGTCCAGTCGGCAAGAGTACGTGGTAGTCGGCTTTGTGCACCAAGCGTTGAGGCATATGATAGGTCAGACCGGTAGTGCTATTACTATTTTTGAGGTGGGCGAGGCCCAACCCACCGCTTCCGTCTGCGAATACGGAGGTATCCTGGCGGGTAACGGCTCCGAAAGGGGGAACTAAAGGTCTGTGTACATAGAGTCGGGTGTGTGTGTTGCACTTGCATGTTCCATCATACCCACCATATAAATGCATATCATATTCATTCATAATAACCTGTGATACCTAAAGTATAAGTGGAATGGGACGCTTATACATTAGGACCTGCAAAACGACCCCTTGGTCTATAAGCTTGTGTGGACAAGTTTATAAATTAAGGTCAATTTCAATATATATATATACTGCTTGTGATAACCGACACCCCAATGTATAAAGTGGTATGGGACATTTTATACGGTGGGAGCCTTGTATAAGATCCCTTGGCTTATGTGTACTCACATAAGTGAAGGTTAAATTCTTTTCTTACATTACCTATTACAACACGATTATAAATTGCTATCTAGGTCCCCCTATCACCTGGGTTTGTTTTACTCTCCACTTTCACGTCCTTTCCTTTCTCCCTCCCCGCTCGGTGCCTAGGAGCATAGGGGAAGGGGTGGGGTACGATAGGGCTTAGACTTATAGACTAACGGTTTTCGAACCACATCATATTATGGGATCGTGGAGCCCAGCATGGAGGAGCAGCCCAGGAGACCGGTGCGATTGGAGACAGGGTAGTTTAGCTCAGGAGTGCAGTCAGTTGGGACCGTGAGTTCCGACTTCTAGTAGTTATTTTTTTTTCTTTCGCATGAGAGATCTGTAGTGAGGATATTGATGTACCGGGCTTAAGCCCTTCATTTCTGTACTCTTTTACTATTCTGTGGACACTCCCATCATGGAGATTTTATATATATGTGATTTGCTGTGGAATTACATGTCTATACTCTTGTACTGCTACTTTTGTGATCAATAAGGCCGGTAGAATCTGCGTTTTGTAGTGACGATCTTCCCGGGCGAGAAGGTGTCACCGTAAGGCGGCGGTTCTGGGCCACCAACAACCTGCCTGTGGATGGAGAGGGGTTGGGGTGCTTGGGCTACAACCCGGTAACACGCTCTTTAATAGACCACTCGGGTTAGTGGAGAGGTGTTACAATAAAAGTGCACTTTTTGTAACGGCCTCCGCAGGCCACGCTCGCAAGGACGGCCGTCGGCACCCCCAACACCACGCTCGAAAGTGTTCAGCCTAACCAGGTCTACAGACCATGAACCCCAACCCCTCTTCATGCATGTTTATCAACATCGGGGGGCCGTCCTTACGAGCGTGGGCTGGGGAGGCCATTACAACGCGCCCTCAGCCTTTATGGATATGATGAACCGTGTGTTCAAAGATTTCCTGGAGAAGTTCGTTGTCGTGTTTATCGACGACGTTCTAGTATATTGCCGCAATGCTGAGGAGCATGGCCAGCATCTGCGATTAGTTTTATCTACTTTGAGGGACCATAAGCTATTCGCCAAGTTGAGTAAGTGCGAGTTTTGGTTGCCTCAGGTTTTGTTTCTAGGTCATGTGGTTAATAAGAATGAGATTTCAGTCGACCCAGAGAAAATAGCTGCAGTGATGGAATTGAGTAGAACTGGCACACCCAAGGAGATTAGGAGCTTCTTGGGGTTGGCCGGCTATTACAGGAGATTTGTGGAGGGTTTTTCTACCCTAGCTGCTCCTTTGATGAGGTTGACTCAGAAAAATGTGGCTTTTTTTTGGAACGAGAAGTGTGAGGAAGCCTTCCTAGAGCTCAAGAACAGATTGTGCACTGCTCCCGTTTTGACACTGCCTGCGGAGGGAATGGATTTTGATGTTTTTGTGGATGCATCGCATGTTGGGCTTGGTTGCATGTTGATTCAAGGCGGTAAAGTGATTGCGTATGTGTCCAGGCAACTGAATACTCATGAGAAGAACTACCCTACACATGATTTAGAGTTTGCAGCTATGATTTTTGCGTTGAAGTTGTGGAGACATCTGCTTTATGGTGCGCAGTGCAAGATTTTTACCGATCAGAAGAGCTTAAAGTACGTCTTCACCAAGAAGGAATTGAATCTGCGCCAGCGGCAATGGTTGGAGTATGTTGCCGATTACGATGTTGAGATCCAGTACCATCCGGGTAAAGCTAATGTGGTGGCCGATGCCCTAAGTTGGAAGACGGGGTAGATTTTTAATCTCTCCGCCGAGCTATTAGTGGAAGAATTTCTCTTGATGGATATTTCTGTGGGGCGATGCGATTTGCAGAGTTGTTTGGTAGTAGCAGAGCCTTCTTGGATTGCGCTTACGAGGTTGCATCAGAAAGATGATACAAATCTGCTGCATTTATATCTTAGAGCTGAGAAAGGGGAGTTACCAGATTTTTCGATTGATGATGCGGGTACTTTGAAGTACCGCAATAGATTTTGTATCCCCGCAGTTATGGATATCCGAGTTATGTTATGTAGATAAGAGAATGGTTCGAGCATTGCCTACCATCCAGGATCTGCCAAGATGTATCATGACTTAAAAGAAAATTTTGTGGTGGAATAGGATGAAGAGAGACGTAAACAGTTTTATCTCTCAGTGATATACTTGCAAGCATGTTAAGGTCGATCATGGATGGCCAGGTGGGAAGTTGACTCTGTTGGACATTCGGACTTGGAAGTGGGAAAGCATTTCGATGGATTTCATCACAGGTTTACCGAGATCTCCTAGGGGATATGATTCAGTTTGCATGATCGTGGACAGATTAACGAAGTGTGCTCACTTCGTACCTTTTAAGATAGACCATCCGATGAAGAAAATAGTTGAGCTGTATTCGAATGAAGTTATCCGAATGCATGGTGTTCCAGTCGGCATTATTTCAGACCGAGACTCACGGTTTACATCTCGCTTCTGGAAGAGTTTGCAAGAAGGTTTGGGTACGGATTTGAGATATTCTACCGTTTACCACCCGCAGACCAATGGTTAGACAGAGCGAGTTAATCAGATAGTGGAGGATATGATCAGATGCTAAATTTTAGACCACGTAGGAGCGTGGGATGAGCGTTTGCGGCTTATGGAGTTTGCTTATAATAACAGTTATCAAGAAAGCTTGCAAATGGCTCCATTTGAAGCATTGTATGGGAGACGCTGCAAAACTCCCCTATTTTGGACTGAGGTTGGCGAGAGATCTTTGTTGGGTCCGGATGCTCTTGAAGAAATGGAAGTTGTTGTGAAGCTTATTCGGGAGAAGCTTCAGATAGCTGAAGAGAGATATGAGAAGAACGCCAACCGGCGTAGATCTGATTTCGAGTTTGCTGTGAGGGACTTGGTTTTTCTTAATGTCTCCCCAATGGTTGGAATCAAGATGTTTGTTAAGAACCGGAAGTAGGATCCAAGGTTTGTGGGACCGTTTACGATTGTTGAGCGGATTGGTGTGGCAGCTTATAGGCTGAAATTGCCCGCAAATTTTCCGGGTGTGCACAATGTTTTCACGTTAGCCAGTTGAGAAAGTGTGTGCTGAGCGACAGGCATGTTTTGGATTCTGTGGCTCAGTTAGATCCAAATCTTTCTTATGTGGATATGCATGTCCGCCTTTTGGATACGCAAGATCGTGTGTTGCGGAAGAAGACCATTCCAATGGTTAAAGTTTTATGGAGAAACTAGGATATGGAAAGTGCGAATTGGGAATTTGAGTCGGCTATGAGGGAGGCTCACCCTTATCTTTTTCCCTGACTTGTGCCTGGTATGTTTTGCATTTTCTAATATATCTCTTGCTTGGCTATTTCTTTATCCTTCTTGATAGGAGTGTTGTGCGTAAAGTTTCGGGGCGAAACTTTCTTTTAAGGGGGAGTGACTATAACGCCCTCGATTTTCCTGTGATTTTTAATCATTGTTTTGCGTTACGTTGATGCGTTTCCGGCCTTTGCCGTTGTTAGAGCATCGTCTTAGCTCTTGAGGAGTTCTTAGTGGCGTGTTTTGTAGCCTGTTTGCAAGGTTCCCCAGCTAGATGGAGTCTGTTTTTGGTGACTCGACAGAGCTGATAGTACTTTTTACAATTAATTTTATTAGTGTATTTTTGGGTCTTTAAAGCATAAATCATGTCTTGCAAGTGCTTATATTGACCCTATTTTGTAAATATTATTATCAATAATGTGTTTTCTGCTTTTTTTGCAGGTTTGCACGGCTTTCAGCAAAATTTTACTGTGACACGCCCCCCTGACACGCCCTACCATGGCGTGTACCTAGGGCGTGTAGCCCAGAGGAATGAAGCGATAAGTCCAAAAATGAATTTCTTGGAAACTCAGTGAACACGCCCTCAGTCACGCCCGTGTCATGCCCGACACGGTCGTGTTCAAGTGGCGTATCCCCAGGTCCCGAGAAATTGCAGCAGCATACTACTTTTTCCTGATCCACCGTCACGCCGAATGTGTCACGCCCCCCGGACACGCCCTGGTTGGGCGTGACATATGGGCGTGTACTCAATTTTCAACGGCCGTCACCTCCAATAGTAAATTTCAACCAAAAAAGTAGCACCAAAATGGTTACGCCCCTGGTACACGCCCTGGTCGGGCGTGATATATGGGCGTGTAACCCAACTACTATGCCCGTCACCTCCAGCATTTAATTTCAGCCCAAAAAGTCGCACCGAACGTGTCACGCCCCAGGTACACGCCCGACCCAGGCGTGTCAGGGGGGCGTGACCCATCCCGAAAAAATTCTATAAATTGAGCCCTTCTCCTAGGGTTCAGGGTATCTCTTGGGCTGAGAGGGGAGGTGCTGCCGCTTTGTTTCTTGTTCTTTTTCATGCTTTCTCTCTCTCTTTCTCATGCTAAGTTAGTTTATTTTAATGCTAATTTAGTTTAAGCTTTTTTAATAGCTCTTGTAATTGCTCTAGTTGCTAATGATAGGGCCAGAATAGGATTTTTAATTCCATGCAATTGTAATTTTCTTTCCAAGTGTAAATATCTTTAATCTTAATAAAAGTGTGATTTTATCTTCTCTTTAGCATTTTGTGTCTTTATGCTTTACTACTTATCCCCCTCTTCCACCTCACCATGATTAACTAATCCTCCTTGTACTCGATCTTGATTATTTGAGGTTCGAGTGATAAAGTTATGATGCTTTGAATCTTACCTTTTCTTTTTAGGGTTTACCCTTGAATTACTCTTGATTTATCCCGGGTTGGAGGTATATCATTTGATATATATTCTCCACCTTTGCTTTCATTCCTGGCTAGCCGAGAGGCCGACGGTTTGAAGTGAGCACTCAAGAGTAAAGAGAGTTGTACGCACCCCTCGAGAGAGGCAGACGTCCAAATCTACCGGATTGGAGTAAAATCCAATAGTGGGGTTCACCGCGTAAATCGAGTTTTTAGGCCTCCGATTTAGGCAAAAGTCAGTCGGACGTT
This sequence comes from Platanthera guangdongensis, assembly GCA_039583875.1. NCBI lineage: Eukaryota > Viridiplantae > Streptophyta > Magnoliopsida > Asparagales > Orchidaceae > Platanthera > Platanthera guangdongensis. Next base: position 86,414,557 of record CM077163.1, read on the forward strand.
ACTAAACTCAGGTGGGCACGTCTTCGAGAGAAGCGTGTTCATATTTATGGAACCTCCACGGTCAAGGACCTTTACCCTATTAAGCTTAGGTTTATTTATCGTATTTTTAATCGACTCTTGCCGAGGTGATTCTTGATCGAGTGCTCTTTATCATCGTCTTAACCACACGTTGTAATCATTTTAATAGCTCTCTATTTAACCGCAAGCTTTTCATTTTTTAGCATAATACTTCTCTTCTTAATCGCATTTTAGCATTCTCTTAAACCAAAAATCAATCTTCGATAAAATAATAGTCGTCGTGTGAGTAGATTTACTCAACAGTTCCCAGATTTAAATACGACACGTGTGTCCCCTTACTACAGTCCGATAAGTATACTTGCCTGGTTGGATTGCTAGTTCGGTTGCTTGCTTTTCGTAAGCATTGGCCGGCCATCAAGTTTTTGGCTCCGTTGTCGGGGAGCAATGCTCGTTAATAAATTGAAAACATGAATCTATTAGTTTTATCATTTCTCTTCCTCGCCCTCCTACTTTAAAATTTTTTAAATCAAAAAACTTTTTTACTTAGCGCTCATAATAGAAACACACTCCATAATTTTTCTACGCCACCTAAATCTCTTGAAAAGGGCAAAGCGGTTTTAAGTGCTGCTATCTTGTCTATTACCTTGCGAACCCTTCACCGGGTAGCCCATGGAAAGTTCAGGAGTAAAACATTTAAAAATATTTTATTTCAAAAAAAATTTAGTAACTCTTTTTCTTCTAGTTTATTTTATTTCTCTTTCTCCTCTTCTCTTCTTTTAGTGCATGACCAGCGGGAGTCTGTCGGTTATTTTGGACCTGGACCACAAAATTGAGCGTACTCTTTGAAGAAGATCTCGATTTCAAGGTCCTACTATCCAAGTTCCGGTTGAGGATTCCGAGACATTTTCCAATTTAAGAATGGAAGAACCCAACGTGGAGGAAGCCGTGCAAAGGCCTATGTCTTATTATGCACGGCTGAATCTCGAGGGTACTGAATCTAGCATAGTTCGCCCTCCGATAGAAAATAATAACTTCGAACTGAAGCCTAGCATAATTCAAATGGTGCAGAAGTATGTGCAATTTGACGGACTTCAAGATGAAGATCCGAACGCACATATTGCAAGCTTTCTTGAGATTTGTGACACGTTTAAGATTAATGGTGTAACACCCCCTATACGTCGCATAGCATATAGCAGTAGGTCCGGCCGGGGCCCGACGCCATATACCACAGACAGACCGGGTGGTTACTTATGGAAACCATACAACTAATCTCAACGTCCTACACAGAGCATTCTAGCGGAAGCAATTTATATAAGTTGCAAAACAAGAACCCAACGACAAGCATGAATGTCCACTAACAAGATAATAGGAATGTTATTACAAAATACTCAAAAGTCGGCCTTAAGGCCTTACAAAAGTTTCACTTGTCTTTTACATGTTTTCCAAACTTCGGCACGCAGGCCGGCCATACATGAATAAAACATAAAACATTTCACTTGGGCCTTCGAGGGCCAGCTTCGCAGAAAGGGCTTTAGCCCGCTATTGACCGCTTGGTCCAGCAGCACCTGCAAGCAAACAAACCACCGCACGGTGGCAAACAAAGCAACGGTCAGCAATGCTGACCAAATTATAACGATCCCGCCCCCAACTCGGGGCGGCGATGCTCCTTCCCTGCATTTCATTAGCTTAAGCGAGCAATATAAATATAGTCATTTCATCACAGGCGGAGGCTCAACGGCCACACACCCCGTGCACTCAGGGCACATTCTTGGTGAACGCAGTCTAAGTCTGCCGACTCACCGCCATCCTCTCTTGGACGACCAAACTATGAGCAGTTTGTCTTCCTGGCATGGGTCACGGTAATTAAAACCATAGACCGCCGAAGACCCTCATCTATGCCAACGGCCCTAATCCGAACGACATAGAGTGGGTACGGTTCCATCTAACCCGTGCTCACAACGCAACGGTAATTTAAACCATATGCGCCCGCAACGGTAATTTAAACCATATGCGCAGGTCAAACTTCTACCGAGTCCCATTTTCACCACAAGTCACATAACCCGGTTATGTTCAAGTTGGCTTCCAAGCCACCAAGTTGGCAAGACCTCGTGTCCGCCCAGTTTTCCGGGTGCACCTTTGGGTTAGTCCCCAAGGCTCCCTGCTGCAATCTACCGCGTAGAAAACCCGAAAAACACCAAATAGCACGGAGTCTTCTCCGGCCTTATGCAATGCAACATCACCGATCCGAACTACATGTCCGGGTAGGCTTCAACCAAAATGCCTATGTCCGTTCTCGCATACGGACTCTAAACAACGGGGACTTCACATATCTACCCGAAGGAACGCCTCCAACTCTCCGCAAACTCGCGAGAGCGGGCTTCCTATGCAAAGAAAAGAGCGCCTCATGCTCAAGATGAGGATCGTTACCCTTGCGGTCCTCTTTGGCGCCATCGAAAAGTAATCGGTATGGAAATCCCGCACTTGCGTTGCCTCCGTGGATCCGGAGTCGGCTTGCGATTCGGAGCTCCGAAGCTCCTCCAATGGCGGATCTAGTTCCTCTTCTTCTTGCCTTAGCTTTTCTTTCTCCAAGGATTTGGAGAGATAACAAGTGGAAAAAGTGAGGGTTTTCTAAGTCAAAACCCGGGTATATCCCTTCAGGGACAACCCCCAGCCATTGGATCCTCAGTCAAAGAAATGAACGGCTTCGATTCGGGACTGAAATGCCCAATCTGGGCCGAACACGGCCTGGCACACGCCCGTGTCCAGGGCCGTGTGCCTCATTCGCCGTCAAAATCAAATCACCTGGAACCTCACACGGGTATCGAACACGCCCGTGTTCGATCTGACACGCCCGTGTTCCAACTGACACGACCGTGTATCTGGCCGTGTACCCCCATGATTTTCTCCCGTTTCCAACCCGAGCACTGACACGGGTTCGGACACGCCCGTGTCCTTGCCCGTGTCACCTTGACACGCCTGGGCTCCAGGCCGTGTACAAGGTCTCGGCACTTCGCGGCTAAGTGTCGACACGGGTCGACACGCCCTGCGACACGCCCGTGTCGCAGGCCGTGTGCCAGGTCTCGACACACTGTCGACACCAAAGTGTCGACTTCGCGGGACGAGTGTCGACACGGGTTGACACGCCCTGCGACACGCCCGTGTCGCAGGCCGTGTGCCGTGTCTCGACACAACTTCAAAGCACTGTGTCGACTTCACGGCTAAGTGTCGACACGGGTCGACACGCCCTGCGACACGCCCGTGTCGCAGGCCGTGTGCCCAGTCTCGACACAATGTCGAGACCAAAGTGTCGACTTCACGCCTTAGTGTCGACACAGGCTTGACACGCCCTGGGACACGCCCGTGTCCCAGGCCGTGTGCCTGCAGCCAGAACTCAAACTGGCCCAAATTATTCCCCTTTTGCTCCTTTGAGTTTCGGGGCGTTACAACTCTACCCCTCTTAAAAGAATTTCGCCCACGAAATTACATAAAGGGAAAAACATGTACCAAAACTAAATTTGTACCTGAGCGGAACAACTCCGGATATTCGTCAAGCATCGTCTGCTCTCGCTCCCAAGAGAGCTCCTCACGACCGCAATTGTCCCACCGGACTTTGACCATCCTGATCTCTTTATTGCGTAGCCGCTTGACCTCCGAGTCCTCAATCCGCACGGGCTTGACTTTTGTCGTTAGCCCACTATCCACCGGCACTTGATTGGCCGCGATCACTTGCGTAGGCTCTTGCACCGCCTTCCGAAGCACCGAAATATGGAATACATCATGTAAACCACTTAGCTCCACTGAAAGCTTCAGCCGATAGGCCGCTTCTCCTACTCGCTCCAGAACCTCGAACGGTCCAAGGTACCTCGGGCTTAGCTTTTTCAATCGCCGCACCCGCGAGACACCCTTGAACGGCTTGATCTTCAAGTATACATAATCGCCCACAGCGAACTCCACGTTCCTGTGCTTGGCATTATAGTACTTTGCTTGCCGGTCCTGAGCGATAAGCAACCTCTCCCGAATGGTTCTCACCAAAGAAGTAGCATCATCCACTTCCGATCGCTTATACAACTTCGACTCGCCCGTTTCTAACCAAGACAACGGCGTGCGACATCTTCTACCATATAGGGCCTCGAAAGGCGCCATCTGAATACTTGCTTGGTAGCTGTTGTTGTATGCGAACTCCACCAAATAAAGGTGGTCCTCCCATTGCTTTCCAAAGTCCAAGACACACATGCGAAGCATGTCTTCCATCGTTCTATTGACCCTCTCGGTCTGCCCATCCGTTTGCGGATGGAAGGCGGTGCTAAACTTCAGCTTGGTTCCCAACATTTGCTGCACCAGCCTCCAATCATTGGACGTGAACCGCCCATCTCGGTCACTCACGATGCTGCGGGGCACACCATGAAGCCGCACTATGTTATCCACATAAAGCTTCGCCAGCTTCTCCACCGGATCATCCTTCCTATGCGGAATAAAATGCGACACCTTCGTTAATCGATCGACCACCACCCAAATGGCGTCGTTCCCCTTTTGCGACCTTGGCAAACCATGCACAAAGTCCATAGAGATGTCGTCGAATTTCCACTCCGGAATAGGCAAGGACTTAAGAAATCCTCCCGGCTTTTGGCACTCCGCCTTTACCAAGGCGCAGGTTTGGCACTTCGCTACATATAGCGCCACATCCTTTTTCAAACCCGGCCACCAAAATAGCTTCTTGATATCGCGGTACATCTTCGTGCTCCCGGGTGAATCGAGTACTTGGTATGGTGCGCCTCGTACAACAACTCCACCCGTAAATTGCCCACACTTGGGACGCACAAACGACCGTCTCTCCAAAGCAATCCGTCCTCCACAACGAATTGGGAATTTGACCCATCCAGAGCCTCTATCATGAACTGCTTCATATTAGCATCCATATCCAAAGCCTGCCGAATCCGATCAGCCAGGTCATATTGGACTTCAGTCCAATTCAGCACTGCTTCAGCACTAGATTGTCTATCCACACAAACAATCTCCAACGCCTCCAGCTCCTGCACCAACCGCTCATCATGCACTGATAGCCAACTCGCTTGAGCTGGGGCTCGGCGACTCAACGCGTCCGCAACCGCATTCCCTTTGCCAGGCACGTAGTGGATCTTGAAAGTATAGTCCCCAGGAACTCCATCCACCTACGCTGCCGCATATTCAGATCTTTCTGATCAATCAAATACTTTAGGCTCTTGTGATCGGTGTAGATATCAATCTTCACACCGTACAAATAGTGTCTCCACAGCTTCAAGGCAAAAATCACGGCCGCTAACTCCAAGTCATGGACCGGATAATTCCTCTCGTGCACTTTTAGCTGTCTCGAGCCATAAGCTATCACGCTGCCGTGCTGCAATAGCACGCAACCCAAACCACTGCCCGAAGCATCGCTATATATCTCATAGCCTTCGGTTCCAACCGGCGAACTCAGCACAGGCGCCGTGGTCAACCGACACTTCAATTCCTCAAAAGCTCGCGCGCACTCAGGCGTCCAAACGAACTTATGCTCCTTCCTCGTCAAAGTAGTGAGAGGTAGCGCTATCCGCGAGAAGTTCTCTACGAAGCGCCTATAATAACCGGCAAGCCCCAAAAAGCTCCGGACTTCTGCTACCGTAGCAAGCTCAGGCCACTCCCGTATCGCAACAATCTTCGCCGGATCCACAGCAATACCCTCTCCACTCACTATATGCCCGAGGAACGCCACTGAGGATAGCCAAAACTCGCACTTCGAGAACTTGGCATACAACTGGTTTCTCCTGAGTGTCTCCAACACCAAATGGAGATGCTTGAAGTGATCCTCCTCACTTTGCGAGTACACCAAAATATCGTCGATGAAGACGATCACGAAATGGTCTAGGTACTCCCTGAACGTCCTGTTCATCAAATCCATAAATACTGACGGCGCATTAGTCAGCCCAAACGGCATGACCGTAAACTCATAATGCCCGTATCTCGTACTAAACGCTGTCTTCGGGATATCACTCTCCCTTATCCGCAGCTGATAGTACCCAGACTTGAGATCTAACTTCGAGTACACCGTCGACCCGACTAACTGATCAAAGAGATCATCAATCCGGGGGATCGGGTACTTGTTCTTCTCAGTCAGCTTGTTTAGCTCCCGATAATCAATACACAACCTCAAGCTTCCGTCCTTCTTCTTAACAAAGAGGACCGGTGCGCTCCAAGGCGAAGAACTCGGGCGCACATACCCTTGCTCCAACAACTCTTGCAAGTTGAACTTTCAGCTCCGCCATTTCCTTAGGCGCTAGCCGATACGGAGATCGTGACACAGGCTTTGCACCTGGCACTAGCTCGATAGTAAAATCTATCTCCCGTTGTGGCGGGGCTCCAGGAAGATCTGCGGGGAACACATCAGGGTATTCCGATACCACTGAAATACAATCCATCGCGGGCTTTGGCTTTGCAACCTCCACTAGTGTAAAGAACAGTTCTGCTCCGGCACGAACCGCCTTCACCACCTGAAGAGCAGACATCAACGTCTTGCTCGACCCCTTTAAGCCCGTAAAAGTCGTCTCACGACTTGCTCCCAGCTTTACTTCCTTGCTACCGCAATCTATATGGGCCTGCTGCTCCGAGAGCCAGTCCATTCCAAATATGACGTCGAACTCCACCAACGGAAGTAAGGACGCCCGCAGGTCAAACTCCTGCTCTCCAATACGAACTTTAACTTCGCAGATCCTAACCGCTCGCATCGAACACCCATTGGGCAACAACACATCCAACTTGTCCTTCGCCATCGAAGAAGGGACTCCGATGCGTGATATAAATCCTTCGGACAAGAAGGAGTGTGAAGCTCCCGTATCAAAGAGTGCTCGTGCCGGATTTTCACAAATCAATACAAATCCTAAACAAGCAGTGGTAAGGTAACATATACATAACAAGCATATAAAGGAATTGACTTGCTATAAATTAAACCGTACCTGTCACCACGTCAGCTTGTTTAATGGCCTCCTGTTGGCCAAGATTATAGACCCTTGGTTGGGCCGGAGCATAGTGGGATGCGGTCGACTCCACCGCCTTACCCTTCTCTTCATAAGTAGCTCCTGGCCTCCTCTCGGACTTAGGACGTCCGCTCCAACAATCACGGGCGAAATGCCCCGTCTTGCCACAAGTAAAGCACGCGCCCGGGGTCCGACTCGTAGTCGCCCCAGAAGCACCAGAAGGAGCTGGACCCGAAGTCCTATGCTTCTTAAAGAATCTTTGATAGCCAGACTTTGAAGTAGTCGGCACTTTGAACCTCAGATTTCTTCTCACCCAAGCCTTTCTTCGCTTGCACACTCTTCATGTCCTTCTCCAAGGACCGGGCAGTATTGACCAAGGTTAAGAAACCCTGCGTCATTGGCCCCGACAGTAACAATCTCAGCTCATCCCTCAAGCCTTCATAAAAACGATTAGTCTTGCGCTCCTCATCCATGATGGTGGAGCTAGCATATCGACTCAACCGCGTAAACTCGTGGAGATATTCATCCACGCTCCTCTCACCCTGCACCAACTTCAGGAATTCATTCTCCATCGAGATCCTCTGAGTAGAAGGGAGGTATCTTGCTAAGAACAATTCCGAGAACTCTTCCATCGGAACGTCTATCAGTTGTCTACCTCTCAAATGATGCAGCTCCAAACCTTCCCACCACATCCTTCGCTTCCCCGTCCAGAAGGAACGTAGCGATGGTGGTCATTTGCCACTCCTCCGTCTCCGTCGCTGTCATGACTCTCTTCACCCTAGAGAGCCAGTCTTCAGCCTGCGATGGGGTTCCCAACCCCGAGAATAACGGAGGGTTAAAGCTCATTACATGCTTCAACTGCCTCTCAGTCGCCCTCCTTGGCACTATTGGTTCTACAACCACTTGCTCCATCCTTCCTCGGCTCAGCCTCTTGAAGAGGTACTTGCTCCAACACAGGAGCGGGCTGCTGCGCTTGCCTTCCAGGCTGCGCATTGATCACGGCTAACACCGCTTCAGCCACCAATCGTATATTTTCAGCCGACAAAGGTGTTGCGGGAGCAACTTCTGGTGCACTACTAGCCTCAGAACCTCGGCGTTCTGACGGCCCAACACCACTTCGGGTCACCTATAGTGGTACAAAACACCGTTAAGCGACCAAATAAATTGCAAACAGCAATTATAGGAACACGCAGGTTCCTCAAACACGAGTATTTTCATTCCTAAGTGGACATTCATGGGTTCTTTTTACTGTTATTACGATGACGCACACAATGTGCTCACCACCCCTTAAAAAGAATTCGCCCACGAATTCACTTTAAGCCCGACCAAAACCAGTAGTCTGATACCAAATTGTAACACCACGAATTCACTTTCAGCGGAAGTGGTGGGCCATAACCCCGGAGGATCGAAACCTCCCTCTGATACCAAATTGTAACCCCCTATCCGTCGCATAGCATATAGCAGTAGGTCCGGCCGGGCCCGACGCCATATACCACAGACAGACCGGGTGGTTACTTATGGAAACCATACAACTAATCTCAACGTCCTACACAGAGCATTCTAGCGGAAGCAATTTATATAAGTTGCAAAACAAGAACCCAGCGACAAGCATGAATGTCCACTAACAAGATAATAGGAATGTTATTACAAAATACTCAAAAGTCGGCCTTAAGGCCTTACAAAAGTTTCACTTGTCTTTTACATGTTTTCCAAACTTCGGCACGCAGGCCGGCCATACATGAATAAAACATAAAACATTTCACTTGGGCCTTCGAGGGCCAGCTTCGCAGAAAGGGCTTTAGCCCGCTATTGACCGCTTGGTCCAGCAGCACCTGCAAGCAAACAAACCACCGCACGGTGGCAAACAAAGCAACGGTCAGCAATGCTGACCAAATTATAACGATCCCGCCCCCAACTCGGGGCGGCGATGCTCCTTCCCTGCATTTCATTAGCTTAAGCGAGCAATATAAATATAGTCATTTCATCACAGGCGGAGGCTCAACGGCCACACACCCCGTGCACTCAGGGCACATTCTTGGTGAACGCAGTCTAAGTCTGCCGACTCACCGCCATCCTCTCTTGGACGACCAAACTATGAGCAGTTGTCTTCCTGGCATGGGTCACGGTAATTAAAACCATAGACCGCCGAAGACCCTCATCTATGCCAACGGCCCTAATCCGAACGACATAGAGTGGGTACGGTTCCATCTAACCCGTGCTCACAACGCAACGGTAATTTAAACCATATGCGCCTGCAACGGTAATTTAAACCATATGCGCAGGTCAAACTTCTACCGAGTCCCATTTTCACCACAAGTCACATAACCCGGTTATGTTCAAGTTGGCTTCCAAGCCACCAAGTTGGCAAGACCTCGTGTCCGCCCAGTTTTCCGGGTGCACCTTTGGGTTAGTCCCCAAGGCTCCCTGCTGCAATCTACCGCGTAGAAAACCCGAAAAACACCAAATAGCACGGAGTCTTCTCCGGCCTTATGCAATGCAACATCACCGATCCGAACTACATGTCCGGGTAGGCTTCAACCAAAATGCCTATGTCCGTTCTCGCATACGGACTCTAAACAACGGGGACTTCACATATCTACCCGAAGGAACGCCTCCAACTCTCCGCAAACTCGCGAGAGCGGGCTTCCTATGCAAAGAAAGAGAGCGCCTCATGCTCAAGATGAGGATCGTTACCCTTGCGGTCCTCTTTGGCGCCATCGAAAAGTAATCGGATGGAAATCCCGCACTTGCGTTGCCTCCGTGGATCCGGAGTCGGCTTGCGATTCGGAGCTCCGAAGCTCCTCCAATGGCGGATCTAGTTCCTCTTCTTCTTGCCTTAGCTTTTCTTTCTCCAAGGATTTGGAGAGATAACAAGTGGAAAAAGTGAGGGTTTTCTAAGTCAAAACCCGGGTATATCCCTTCAGGGACAACCCCCAGCCATTGGATCCTCAGTCAAAGAAATGAACTGCTTCGATTCGGGACTGAAATGCCCAATCTGGGCCGAACACGGCCTGGCACACGCCCGTGTCCAGGGCCGTGTGCCTCATTCGCCGTCAAAATCAAATCACCTGGAACCTCACACGGGCATCGAACACGCCCGTGTTCGATCTGACACGCCCGTGTTCCAACTGACACGACCGTGTATCTGGCCGTGTACCCCATGATTTTTCTCCCGTTTCCAACCCGAGCGCTGACACGGGTTCGGACACGCCCGTGTCCTTGCCCGTGTCACCTTGACACGCCTGGGCTCCAGGCCGTGTACAAGGTCTCGGCACTTCGCGGCTAAGTGTCGACACGGGTCGACACGCCCTGCGACACGCCCGTGTCGCAGGCCGTGTGCCAGGTCTCGACACACTGTCGACACCAAAGTGTCGACTTCGCGGGACGAGTGTCGACACGGGTTGACACGCCCTGCGACACGCCCGTGTCGCAGGCCGTGTGTGTCGTGTCTCGACACAACTTCAAAGCACTGTGTCGACTTCACGGCTAAGTGTCGACACGGGTCGACACGCCCTGCGACACGCCCGTGTCGCAGGCCGTGTGCCCAGTCTCGACACAATGTCGAGACCAAAGTGTCGACTTCACGCCTTAGTGTCGACACAGGCTTGACACGCCCTGGGACACGCCCGTGTCCCAGGCCGTGTGCCTGCAGCCAGAACTCAAACTGGCCCAAATTATTCCCCTTTTGCTCCTTTGAGTTTCGGGGCGTTACAAATGGGGTCACAAATGATGCTATTAGGCTAAGATTATTTCCATTCTCTCTTAGAACTAAGGCTAAGCAGTGGCTCAACACTCTACCTAAAAATAGCATCACAACTTGGACACAATTAACTGAAAAGATTTGGCAAAGTATTTTCCGCCTACTAAAACTGCAAAACTTAGGAATGATATTTCTGCTTTTGGACAAATCGACTCTGAAACCTTATATGAAACCTGGGAAAGATTTAAAGAATTATTAAGACGATGCCCACATCACGCTCTGCCTGTATAGTTGTAGGTGCAGACATTTTATAACGGGGTAAATCAAAGCACGAAGCAAATGATAGACGCATCTTCTAGCGGTACTTTAAACCATAAGACCCCGGAAGCAGCTCTTGAACTTTTTGAGGACATGGCCATGAACACTTACCAGTGAAATGTGCCTACGTCCCGCCCCAACAAACCTGCAGGCATCTTTAAAGTGGACAACGTCTCCCAGCTCGCTTTGCAAGTTGAAATATTAAGCAAAAAAATTACGGAGATGACTGCTGCCTCCGCCCCTCAGGTATGAGAATCTGCAACTCCTGCTCCAGAACATTTGGATTATGTCAATAATTTGCCTAAAAATGCTCTTAATAATTTTTTTGCTGCGAATTTTCATCCGCCTGGCTTTAATTTTGCGAATAGTTATAATCCTGCTTTAAGAAATCACCCTAATTTCTCGTGGAGTAATCCATCGAACGCAGTGCGCCCGGCACCACAAGTTGTTTTTTCTACACCACCACCACCTCCTCAAAGTTTTCCAAACCTCCAAGTTTGGAGGAAATGTTTTCAAAATACATGAATCTTAATGACACTACGATAAGAACGTTAACTGGAAGCGTTAAAAATTTAGAAAATCATGTAGGACAGCTAGCTAAAATAATTTTTGACCGACCCGCAGGGTCTCTTCCTTCCAATACCGAGCCCAACCCGAGAGATCAAGCGAAAGCTATAACTCTTTGGAGTGGGAAGCAAGTTCCTGGTATGGTAAGTGAAGAGCCCGAGGCAAGCTCCGCTCCCGCTTTAAGAAATCAAAGCTCCGCTGCCGCTTTAAAAAATCAAAGCTCCGCTCCCGTTTTAAAAATTCCACCCTCTGCTGAAGAAGTTATCACCCCTGTTTTAGAAAAAGAACTCACTCCACCACCCACCTTTAAAAATAATTCATCTTCGTCATACCCTTCCGAACTTAATAAACAACGTCAGGACGATCAATACACCCATTTCTTAGAAATGTTTAAACAAATCCACATAAATCTGCCTTTCCACGAAGCTATATCCTAGATGCCGAAGTACGCTAAGTACCTTAAGGACCTCCTGACCAACAAGAAAAAGTTAGAGAACCTTTCGCATGTCATATTAAATGTTGAGTGCTCGACGGTCTTGACAAACGGTTTACCAAAGAAAATCAGTGACCCGGGTAGTTTTTTTAGCCCGTGTATCTTTGGTGATCTTTTTGTAAAGCACCCATTAGCCGACCTAGGTGCGAGTATTAATCTGATGCCCCTCTCATTGTTTAAAAAGTTAGGAATTGGTAGTCTCAACCCCACACGCATGAGTATCCAGCTCGTCGACAGATCAGTCAAATACCCGTTAGGTATAGTGGAGGACATCCTAGTCAAAGTCGATAAGTTCATCTTCCCGGTGGACTTTGTCATATTGGACATCGAAGAAGACGTCGAGATTCCCCTGATCCTTGGATGACCCTTCCTTGACACCTCCCAAGCTATCATTGACGTAAGCAATGGTAAGCTCTTCCTTCGAGTAGGCGACGACGAAGTAACTTTCTCTATCACCCCTCGATGAAGAACACCCTAGCCAATGATGACTCTTGTTTTTTCATAGATGCCGTAAGTGAAGAATCCTCCTCTCACCTCTTTGATTTTGAAAAAGAATTTTCTGATTTTTGTTCCTCTCCTACTCCTCCAAGATCTTAATGGAAGATAATTCACGTAAATCTATACAACCTCAGCACCGTATAAACCCTAACATGAAAGAAGTAGTTAAGGGCGAGGTTATGAAAATTGTTAGATGTAGGAATTATCTATCCTATATCATACAGTAAGTGGGTTAGCCCAGTCCAGGTATGTTGGGTATTGTATCCACGATTACCTAGATTTGAGGAAGCCCCCTGTCAAGCTAAGATGAATTCACAATGTATTTGATGAAACATTTCCAGTTGTGCTTGTAGTTTCTCCACGCTAAGTGCACACCAATGTCAGGGTGCAGTAGGTCAATATACACGGGTCTGCACGACGTAAATCCCTCGTTGAGCAGATCAGTGTGTTGGCCTACGTGTACTCTCTCTATTGGAGTGCACTTATTTTCAAGCACAGGGCCGCTCATATGCAAGAGAAGACAAGGAGCATGGAGGATCAAGGAGCAGCTCCTGGGGTGGAAGACGAAAAATCTTCCAAGGCAAATTCGACGAGAATCACCAAGTGATTCTCGCCGATTCGGCGAGAATCACTAGTGATTCTCGCCGAATCGACGAGAATCATTAGTGATTCTCGCCGACTCCTTTTGGCCATCTCAAGACGGTGCCAAGTAAGATTCGGCGAGAATCACTTGTGATTCCCGCCGAACCAGTGGTCAAGCAGCCCATGTGTAAAGTAAAATTCGTTGAGAATCGACAAGTGATTCGACGAGAATCACAAACGATTCTCGACGAATCGTCGAGAATCACTTGGTGATTCTCGCCGATTCGTCGAGAATCGTCTGCGATTCTCGCCGATTTTGACTTGGCGTTTTCTCAGAATGCTGCTGAACCAGATTCTGCTTCTGGATTTGTTTGAACCGGATTTTGGGGATCTCAATTGTGGGGTCCCACAAACGGTCATATTTGAGAATCCTACAGTATTTATACTCAGGTACTTTTGAACAGTAATGGACGGATAAGAGAAAAAGAAAAACAAGCGGCGACGTAACCCTAAATCCGCGAACTCGCTCCGCTCCGCCGCCGCCGCTCGCGTCAAGTGGTCGCCGCTGCTGATCACTCTTCTTCCCGATCTCCGGTGACAGAAGCTTAGCAAGGCTTGTGTCTCACGCGTCTATCCGGAGATCTCTTGTCTCTCGATTCGTTGACCGGGAAAAACTCCCCCGTCCGAATCGATCGAGACGACTGATCCTAGAGTGACGTTGGTAGACCTAGCTTGCTTCGCTACGAAGTTTAGATCTCCAAGTTCTGCAGCCACTCTTCATCGTAGCCGCCGATCTCGAAGCTAGCCGCCGCTCGTGTGCCGCCGCCGGTTCCGGGGAGATCTTCTCCAAGAGAGACCAAGGTCGTAGACTCTTCATCGACTTCAAGAACACGTCGTCGTCGAACAAAGAGGAACACCGAAGTCTCCAAGAGAAGTTTGTATCACGTGTACATTCTACTTTTATTTTATTGTAAAGGAACTTTTGTTTCGTGTTGTAAGGGTTGGGTGCAACCCGATTTGTGGGAGTGTTGACTCTCACGTGTGGAAGGGCTCCTTCCGTTAGTGAAGGGATTGGATTTCAATCCCGTTGGTGAAGTGACCGAGTCGTCCCTTGTGGGGAGATAGGTCGAAGGGGGAAAGTGGATGTACCCAAGTCGGGGAACCACTATAAACTTGCTGTGTTTTTGTGTGCTGTGTTTGTTGTTTTTATTGTGCAGGTACATCTGTAAATTCCGCAAAAGAACCACACGTCACCTATCCCCCCCCCATAGGTGCACATAGCCGACACTAGGTGGACTTTCAAGTGGTATCAAAGCCAGGTTCCTCAACAAAAAGGCTAACACCTTGAGGTGAATCCTGCCACCAGTGTCAGAAGCATGGATCTGGATTATGACGTATTGCCACTCAAACTCCCTGCATGCACAAAGGATTATTATCCTATCTGGAGGATGAGAGTGTTAATTCACCTGGATGCCATCGATCCTCGAGCATCCCTCATCCTGGAAGAGGGTCCATTTATCCCCATGAAGACCACCGACTCGGGGACCCAAGTGCCCGTGTGCATCCCTGAGATGACTGAGATGGAACTCTCATTTTTCCAACTGGACCAGAGGATTCGACAAATTATTATGGATGTCTGGTCTGGAGCCTCTCGCTCCAGGTTGGAAAAATGTAAAACGGCTAAATCTCTATGGATGATGATCTCAGAGCTGATGGGGGGGTCAGAGGAAGCTGAAATTTGCTGCCAATCTGAGGATGAAGCTTATGTGGGGGTTCTCACTTCTGAAGATGAATGCAAAGATCCTTTGGATTGCATCAGAGCTCCAGTATCCTTGTCAGAGACTGAAGAAGATAGTGAGGAAAGCAGCTCCGACGAGGACGAAACATTGGTCACTGATTCTAATGACAATAACCCAGATGAGCAGGTATCATCTTCATCCTGTCCCACACCTTTTGACTTTTCTGAAGACAGAAACTGCTCTCCTCCAGAAAATACTGATTCCCTGAAGAGAGCCCTTCAGGAAAGCAATCTACTTGCTGAGGAGCAAGCTCGAGAGATTGCTCAACTGAAGATCTTGTTGGTTCTCCAATTGGCGTCCAACAAGGTCAAGGACTCTAAGATCTCAGCTCTTGAGAATAGTCTAGAAAATGAGAAACGTATAGTATCCAACTTCTCCAAAGTTGATGCTATAAAGAGAAAACAAGAAACCGGGTGGATCTCCTGGATTATCCAGGGATGGAGAAATGGGGAAACGGTGTTCCGACCTCCCACTCCAAGCGGGAAGGCAACTCATCATGCCTTCAGGTATGACCACAGGAATAATCGTGGTCACTGTAAGGGTGAGTTGTCCCCATGTGGAAATGTCCATAGTGCAAGAGGCATCATGGCCACCCATGAAGAAATACCTAAGGCTCATTCTGAGCCCTTTGTATTCACGGCCACTGCCACAACAAAGTGTGGATCTGCAGGTCCTGGTTCACAGAAGAATTCTCTCCATTCAAGGACACGGGATAGGGAGAATAGAAGTCATGATGTCAGGCGTCATGGAGCCTCAGCAAGGAAGATGCCTGAAAGAATGGCACCACCTTCTCGGCCTCATAACGCTCACATCATGCATTCATTCCACCCTTCATCATGCCTCGATGGAAGAGGAAATTGTGCAACAAGAACATGCCCTATCCCTTTGAGACCTAGGACCGTGACTACATCAGTCACTAGATCAGGTCAAAAACGGCGATACAACATTCACTCTTGTTGGTGCTGCGGCAAAGTGGGACACTTTGCCATTGACTGTTGGCACAACCTCTCTATGCCCACAGCAAGGGCTTCTCCACATTATAGGGACAGAGGCAGTCTTCCAGACAGGTTTTCTCACGGAAGGCAGTTGCGTGTTCATGCTAATAGAAACCTAGACCCAATATGATTTAGGTTCCTAAGGTAAAGTAATTCTGTTTTGCAGGGTAGTCTAGATCCCGTGAATACTTGGGAACTAGACAGTACGTGGCTCAAGGCTAACTTGGAACAAGCGTCTACAATAACAGACGTGCTACCTGTTGAGCATAATCACTTTAAGCTACTGATATGTTCTACCTGTGGGACTAAGACGATGACTCTCCTTATCCAGGTAACTTTGATCAGTTCAAGGACTTGTGTCATGATGCATCCTCATTCAAATTAAATATATATATATATATTTTTTATCCTTGTGTATAAGTATACTTATGCTTATCATATATGTGTGCACCTTTAAGGAGAGATTACCTCGAGGCATGCAAACCATTACACATCGATAAAAGGATAACAAAGATATGTCATTGCGAATTTTGACACATCACAGTTGACATCAAGAAGGGTCTGAAGAGGTCTCGTTCTAATCCTAATAAAGTGTCGTTATAACAAACATGTATGTATTAATCCTGTATTAACTTGACATTCGAGGACATGTCGTTGTAAATTTCGACAACATACAATTGACATTTAGAAGACTTTGCAAAAACCTCAGTAAAATTCAAATAGATTGACTTTAGAATATACTTGCATTTATCATTCCTTTTAGTAACTTGACATTGGAAAATCTAAAATGGTGCAATGCTTCCCAAAGTAATCAAGAAAAACATCAATATTTACTCCGAATCCGCCGACCCATTTTACATCTCGCCGAATTAGACAAATCCCGCCGAAGAAGCTCCCGACCGCTCGACTTCCTTAAGAATCCCGACGACTGATATAAATCCCGCCGAAACCGAATCCCTCTCACAGCCGTCGCCCGTTCGCCTTCCTCTCGACTCGCGCAAGAACACACCCGACGACCCTCGCGCAAGAGAACTCACCAAGACTCGCGCACGGGCACTTCCGCGAACTCGCCGACTCACGCACGGGCACTTCCGACGCTCTTGTCGACGCCGTCAAATCGCTGCTGTGTGTGACCATCCTCTCTCCGCAAGGTGCTAGCAAGGCCACACACCTCGGGACACTCTTCTCTCCACCGCGGATTTTCCCGAAGCTCGTCAACTCTCCTGCGAGTAATCCTTTAGGTAACCTCCTCCTCAATGGCTCCAAGGCCGAACCCCAAGTGATGTTCTCCTTTTGAATGTTCACTAATGTTTAGAGTCGGGCTTCTTTTTAGATCCTCAATGGCCCCAAGGACGACCGCAGTTTGATTTCTGGTTGCGAACTGGTTCGCACTGGTTTTTCTCATGCCTCGGATGAGTTCCGGAACATCGTTCTCATGCTGGAAGAAGCCGGGCTAACCTTCATATTGGAGCATCCTTGCAAAGTCTTAGATAAAGAAGTGCTGGAGTTCTTTTCTACAGCAAGGCTTCGAAACGAGACTCCATCATCAAGAGCAAGGTGGCGGGGACTAAAGTAAAGATGTCTGCCAGTAAGCTAACACGCTACCTGCAGCTCTCAAGTGCGGAGCAGGAAGACTATTTGGAGGACGAGGACAAAGCCAGAACCCTCCTGTTCTGCGGTCTACCCAGAGGCACACGATCAGTAAAACGAAAAGAGATGAATGAAGAAGGGAAGCTCCTATCCGACATCATAGGAAAAGTACTCATCTGTAAGCCAGGCTCCCATGATCATATCTCCGGAGATATGTTCAAAATTCTCATAGCCGTGGTCTGCAGAAAGAGGTTCAACTGGGGAGAGTTGATGTTTCAAAAGATCAAGGACACTCTGGGCACTCCGATCTTCGGCCGCATCATCAGTCTATATCTCAACCAGCTCAACGGAGATAAATTCGACATGAGCAAAGGAGTTCCTCTACATTACTTGAAAAAGATGGATGCTACTGTATTTGATCGATGGGAGCGGCGCATCGGGCAGCCGGCTGTGGAAGAGCAAGAGGAAGTATCTCCAGCATCCTCCCCCCGTGAAATTCCTGATACTGTGACTGCAGGAATCGAGGGGGAGACTCTACCCACTCATCTGGATATAATATCTGAAATCGCCCAGGTGGCAAGGGATGCGGTGGCAGAAGTTCATGAAGAAAGTGAACCTGGGTTGGAGGATGAGGAGGTCCTGAACAGAAACACCTCGGAACTGAAGCTGAAACACTGGACTCTGCTGATCAAGAAGTGGAAG
Source organism: Platanthera guangdongensis (assembly GCA_039583875.1). Classification (NCBI taxonomy): domain Eukaryota; kingdom Viridiplantae; phylum Streptophyta; class Magnoliopsida; order Asparagales; family Orchidaceae; genus Platanthera; species Platanthera guangdongensis. The sequence goes on from CM077163.1 coordinate 86,432,805, forward strand.
AAGATGCTGATATGGATGAGTTTTTGGATGAGGACGGAGAGGACGAGGTCAGTGAGGGCCATGAAGTGGTTGAATCTCCAGATACTGATGAACCTCCTACTAATAAGTCTGCACCAGTGGAGGGGGAGGTAAATGAGGCCACCAACGTTCCTCCCATAGAGGCTGTGATTGTATCCAGCTCTACTGATGCTTCTGCTGCCGAGCCAGAGCAAGGCCAAGAGGTGCCTCCGGGTATTCCACTACGAGATGAGCTGGCCACTCACACCATCACTGTCATTCAAGAATAGTGAACGAGCTTAAAGATTCTTTTGATACAGCTCATAAAACACTGCTGAAAAAGATCAAGACTTTGGAAGATCTCATGTTGAAAATATGGTGGAAATCAACCATAAGCTGGATGTGATGGAAAAGAAATTCGAAGAAAAGTATACTGCGGCCGGCGAAGCTGTCACACTGTTAATGGCCGGCTTGAAAAAGACTACTGATACTCTGGCTGTTGTCAATCAGAACGCACACGTTGTGGCCAACAATATTCAGAAATTTGATGGCAACATGGTCACTTTAAATGCAAATCAGCAGGCCCTAGTCACTGAATTCAGCACGACAACTAAGCACATTGATGACTCCTTGCACTCATATGCCAATTGCATAGCTGAAGAAGCCAAAAAGGGGGAGAAGGAGTATATCGCTAAGATGGCCGAGCTCCAGAAAAGCATGGATGCAAACTTTGTGAAATCAAGCAACTACGTCTATGAGAGTTGCTGGTGGATGCTACAACAGGCACTGGGCACATTAGGAGTCGTCCTACCTGACCAACCTGCCGGTGTTCAGGCTCCTGAGACTTCTACGGCTGCCGAGGAAGTACATATTGCTGAGAATGTAAGTACAAGTGCTGCTGATATTTTCACTGATGAAGCTGACGCTAGGGCCATCTCCAAATCTAAGCTGAGAAGCATGTTTGACCAGGAGGCCTTAGCTAAAGCAAGGGGAAAGAGGAAAATTCAGGAAGGGACATCAAAGGAGACACCAACTCAAAAGAGGATCAGACTAAGTGAGGAGGAGGTAAGAAACGAAAGGTGGAGCCCAGTCTCAAGGAACATCATCCTAGACACCTTCCGGCTGCAAGAAAGAGGAGAGATAAATCGAAATGAAGCATATAGCCAGTATGAATGGGAGACACACAAAGCATTTGAAGCGAAACGCAACATTTTCTTCAGAAACAACAAGGATCCAGACAAAGTTGCTCCTCCTAGGTACTACCCAAAGCCCAAGGAATACATGGAAAGGCAGAGCAAAAAGTACTTGGCGCAAACTCTTAAGGGTGACGGAGCTAAGGACAAATAGTCATTATATTATAGCTGGTCACGGTGTATTAAGAACATTTAACAATTATTACTGTCGTGTGAACAATTCTGACTTTCATGTGAATATATTTCTCTTGGTATATATATATATATACTTGAATGTGTGAATGACTCAAGTCCTGTTCTGATTGCATATATTCCCTTGTGTCGCATATTTAATCTTTAAATGCTATTATTATTATTTGATAGGTGTTATTCATCTTAGCTAGTAGGGTTTTGGCTTCGTCAAATAGGGGGAGATTGTTGGGTATTGTATCCACGATTACCTAGATTTGAGGAAGCCCCCTGTCAAGCTAAGATGAATTCACAATGTATTTGATGAAACATTTCCAGTTGTGCTTGTAGTTTCTCCACGCTAAGTGCACACCAATGTCAGGGTGCAGTAGGTCAATATACAGGGTCTGCACGACGTAATCCCTCGTTGAGCAGATCAGTGTGTTGGCCTACGTGTACTCTCTCTATTGGAGTGCACTTATTTTCAAGCACAGGGCCGCTCATATGCAAGAGAAGACAAGGAGAATGGAGGATCAAGGAGCAGCTCCTGGGGTGGAAGACGAAAAATCTTCCAAGGCAAATTCGACGAGAATCACCAAGTGATTCTCGCCGATTCGGCGAGAATCACTAGTGATTCTCGCCGAATCGACGAGAATCATTAGTGATTCTCGCCGACTCCTTTTGGCCATCTCAAGACGGTGCCAAGTAAGATTCGGCGAGAATCACTTGTGATTCCCGCCGAACCAGTGGTCAAGCAGCCCATGTGTAAAGTAAAATTCGTTGAGAATCGACAAGTGATTCGACGAGAATCACAAACGATTCTCGACGAATCGTCGAGAATCACTTGGTGATTCTCGCCGATTCGTCGAGAATCGTCTGCGATTCTCGCCGATTTTGACTTGGCGTTTTCTCAGAATGCTGCTGAACCAGATTCTGCTTCTGGATTTGTTTGAACCGGATTTTGGGGATCTCAATTGTGGGTCCCACAAACGGTCATATTTGAGAATCCTACAGTATTTATACTCAGGTACTTTTGAACAGTAATGGGACGGATAAGAGAAAAAGAAAAACAAGCGGCGACGTAACCCTAAATCCGCGAACTCGCTCCGCTCCGCCGCCGCCGCTCGCGTCAAGTGGTCGCCGCTGCTGATCACTCTTCTTCCCGATCTCCGGTGACAGAAGCTTAGCAAGGCTTGTGTCTCACGCGTCTATCCGGAGATCTCTTGTCTCTCGATTCGTTGACCGGGAAAAACTCCCCCGTCCGAATCGATCGAGACGACTGATCCTAGAGTGACCGTTGGTAGACCTAGCTTGCTTCGCTACGAAGTTTAGATCTCCAAGTTCTGCAGCCACTCTTCATCGTAGCCGCCGATCTCGAAGCTAGCCGCCGCTCGTGTGCCGCCGCCGGTTCCGGGGAGATCTTCTCCAAGAGAGACCAAGGTCGTAGACTCTTCATCGACTTCAAGAACACGTCGTCGAACAAAGAGGAACACCGAAGTCTCCAAGAGAAGTTTGTATCACGTGTACATTCTACTTTTATTTTATTGTAAAGGAACTTTTGTTCCGTGTTGTAAGGGTTGGGTGCAACCCGATTTGTGGGAGTGTTGACTCTCACGTGTGGAAGGGCTCCTTCCGTTAGTGAAGGGATTGGATTTCAATCCCGTTGGTGAAGTGACCGAGTCGTCCCTTGTTGGGGAGATAGGTCGAAGGGGGAAAGTGGATGTACCCAAGTCGGGGAACCACTATAAACTTGTTGTGTTTTCTGTGTGCTGTGTTTGTTGTTTTTATTGTGCAGGTACATCTGTAAATTCCGCAAAAGAACCACACGTCACCTATCCCCCCCCCATAGGTGCACATAGCCGACACTAGGTGGACTTTCAAGGTAGTACCAAAGAAGGGAGGGATAACGGTAGTAAGTAATGAAAATAATGAATTAATCTCGACACGGATGGTGACCGGATGACGAATGTGCATAGATTACCATAAGTTAAATGACGCCACCCGCAAGGATAATTTTCTCTTGCCGTTCATCGACCAGATTTTAGAACAACTTTCCGGCCATAGCTTTTATTGTTTTATCGATGGCCTCTCGGGGTATTTTCAAATCTCAATCTCTCCTGAGGACCAGGAAAAAACTACGTTTACTTGTCCCTTTGGCACCTTCGCCTACTGAAGAATGTTGTTTGGATTGTGGAATGCGCCAGCTACATTCAGCAATGTATGCTCGCTATCTTTGACAAGTACGTAGAAGGCATTATGGAAGTTTTCATGGATGATTTTTCCGTGTTCGGTGACACAATCGATAGTTGTTTAGCGAACCTCGAAAAAGTCTTAGAAAGATACGAAGAAACAAACCTTGCCCTAAATTGGAAAAAAATGCCATTTTATGGTGAGGGAAGGGTTTGTTTTGGGACATAAAATTTCTGCAAGAGGTATTGAAGTAGACGTTGCTAAGATAGAAGTTATCAAGAAGCTGCCGCCACTTACAAACATAAAAGCTATAAGAAGTTTCCTAGGTCATGCGGGTTTCTACCGCCGCTTCATAAAAGATTTTTCCAAGATCACCAAGCTCCTTACCCATCTCTTAGAAAAAGAGGCCCCATTCATATTTGATGACCTTTGCCTAGCTGCCTTTAATTTAATAAAAGAAAAATTAATTAATGCCCCAATCATGATAGCTCTGGTGTGGGACTCTCCATTTGAGATATTGTGCGATGCAAGTAGCTATGTAGTAGGAGCCGTATTAGGTCAATGTAATCTAAAAACTTCCACCCCATCTATTACGCTAGCAAAACACTCACATCTGCACAGGAAAATTACACCACAACCGAGAAGGAGCTCCTAGCTGTAGTATTCGCTTTTGATAAATTCCGCCCTTATATTACGCTTTCCAAAAATATTGTTTTTATGGACCACTCGGCCCTCAAATATCTCATTTCTAAAACGGATGCCAAGTCGCGCTTGATTCGCTGGGTCTTACTCGTCCAGGAGTTTGACTTAGAGATTCTGGATAAGCGAGGAGCCGAGAACTTGGCCGCCAACCACCTCTCGCGCCTAGATAATCTCTTTATAGAAAAATTAGATGAAAAATCTTTTAACGATTATTTTCCCGATGAGAAGGTGTTTTTGATCAACACATATACTTCTCCTTGGTTTGCACGCATTGCCGACTATCTAGTGGCCCGGGTTCTCCCAAAAGAGTTCTCGTCTCATCAAAAGAAGAAATTCTTTTCTGGGTTGAAGAACTACGTTTGGGAGGACCCACATCTCTTCCGAGTCTGTGCAGACCAAGTGATAGGGAGGTGTCTTTCTTATGAAGAAGGATTGGACATTATTAAGCATTTACATGAAGGACCGAAGGGTGGGCACTATCAAGCTGCTCGCACCGCTCATAAAGTGCTAAGCGCGGGTTTTTACTGGCCTAGCCTGTTTAAAGACGCGCAGGCCTTTGTGAGTAGGTGTGATAGTTGCCAACGGTTGGGTAATATTTCTAATAAAAATGAAATGCCGCAAAATTACTTCCTAGAGCGCAAAGTTTTCGACCTCTAGGGAATTATTTTGTTGGCCCTTTTCCTTCTAGCTTCGGGAATAAGTATATTTTAGTTGTCGTTGATTATGTTTCGCGATGGACCGAGGCCAAAGCTCTTCCTACGAACGATGCCTACTTTCTTAAGAAATTTATTTTCTTGATTCGGTACGCCGCGCGCCATCGTTAGTGATAGGGGTTCCCATTTCTATAATGCACAGTTTTCTAAAATCTTTACTAAATATGGCGTTACTCATAAGCTTTCCGCTGCCTACCACCCCCAAAGTAACGGACAAGTCGAAGTAGTGAATAGAGAATTAAAAAGAATTTTAGAAAAGACTGTTTCCATATCTCGAAAAGACTGGTCAGCCATGTTAGACGATGCTCTATGGGCCTACCGAACAGCGTACAAAACCGCCCTCGGATGTATGCCATATCGGTTGGATTATGGAAGTTCGTGCCATTTAAGCATAAAATTAGAACACCGTGCTTTTTGGGCCTTAAGATTTTAAAACCTTGATCCCCACTCTGTCGGCAATTTTAGAAAATTTCAACTTAACGAACTTGGCGAGTGGCGCTCTTACGCGTATGACAATAACAAACTTTATAAAGAGCGGACGAAGCATTTACATGATAAAAACCTTAGGCACCCAAAAACCTTTAATCCGGGCAACCAAGTACTTTTATACAACTCCCGTTTACGATTATTTCTAGGCAAGTTAAAATCGCGATGGTCTGGACCGTTTACCGTTAAAGAAGTTTATCTGTATGGCATGATTTTAATTTCACACCCTGATAAGGGTGAATTCAAAGTAAATGGGCAGAGTCTTAAACTTTATTTCTGTGGTGATGTCAGTCCAAACTGTATTAATTATCTTCTGCACGAACTTTAAACTAACTGGACACCATTTATTTACATGCTATTTTGGACAAATAAACTTTGGACAATATTCTTTTGGTCGAGCTCAAATGACCTTTATAAACAAAGGGCGCTCTTGGGTGACATCCCAGGTTATCTTTTTCTGTTTTCTTTATTTTACAATTTTTGCACCGGACGGCTCCGACAAGCAGAAACTTCTGCGATCGCCTGCTCCATCGGTGCGGATTCCAGGACGAAGTCCAAAGAAGACGTTTCATGAAGATCCAAAGCGCTAGCATGGGGGAGCGACATCACTCAGCTTTCGCAGCAAATAAATCCGGGGAAGTACCTGTTTTTCAATTTTTTGTTTCAATTTTGTACTTTAATTTTTTCTCTCTCTCTCTCTCTCTAACTCCTTCTCCATTGAGGACCATGTCCATTTTAAGCTTGGGGGAGGACTTCCTCCTTCTTTTTGCTATTTGTGAATATCTTTTACTTTTGAGAATATTTTTAAGACATCAAAAAAAAATAAACAATAAAAAAAAGGAAAATACCTCCAAAATCCAAAAAAAAGAGAATATTTCAAAATAGAAAAAAAAATATATATTATAATAATTTATACATTTGGGTATTTCAATAGTACCCCATGTTTGTGTTTTGTTTTTCTCAAAATTCCTTATAAACAACTTAGTTAATCATAATTTTTCTAATCATTTTTTTAATTACGTTTCACAAGTAAAATGTTGGCCATACTGTGTTTCTAATTCACGATAGCATGTTAAGGTGAAATTTTTTTTCTAAAACTCGCATTTCTATAATGGTTTTTCGTTATTTATTTTCTTTACTTTCTCAAAAATTCATCATCCACTATTTTCCTTTTCGTTTTTAAATAATTTTTGCAAGGTCAACTTTTGAATAGCGTAGTAGATATGAACGATTCAAGTCACCTATTATTTCTATTTTCAAGATAATTTCATCAATCTTCTTTTGATCTAGGACTTGTTTTTTGAAAATTTTCAAATCTATGTTTTAAATAAATTTAAAAATGTGAAAATGATTTAGGCCGTTTTTGTTTTCATTTGAGCTTTCCTGCCAACCTAAAAATTTTCACCACTAGTTAGACGTTTTTGAGCCTTTTTTTCCAATTTCATTTGATAACTCCACATATCATATCATCTTCACCAATGCCAAATTTCCAACCTATCTAATCACGCTAACCTTTTTGAGTTTCATAAATATATTTTCTCGATTATGATAGAATATTTTGTGTTATTTTTGAAAATTTTTCTAAAAATTCGAAAAAAGTATGCTCAAAAGAAATGTTTATTTTTATTTGGCCAATTCAAAATGAAAAATAAAAATATTTATGACCTTTGTTTTGAAAAAAAGAAAAAAAAATATATTTTGTTTAAAATGAAAATTTTTGAAACTCTTTGTTTTGATTTACTATGATTTTAAAAGCCTCCATGTTTATCTTTGAATTCCACTCCTATTCATAATCCTAAACCAAACGTTTCGGTTCTATTAAGTCCTTTTGATTCACGGCTTTTAAATTTTATTTAACAGCTAAGAAAAGAAGAAAAGTAAATCAGTTTTAGTTTTGGATTTAAACTTAGATTTTTGTTATTTAATTGATATAATTATAATACGTTACTTGGATCTAGTAATAACTCAATGCGTTTTTTTCATTTTCGTTGCTTTACTTAAATCTATTTAAAGAATTCCGTCAAAATTTTGGATGATTTATTTTCAATTAAGTAAAGTTTATAAAAGTTAAACCATACCTAAATAATTATTTTAGATTCACGTTTCACCTTTTCCTTACTTAGAATTTCGCAAATTACTTGTGTAGGCATAATTAGAAATTTTTGATTAGTCTTATTTTATGTTTATCTAGTTTTTATATCTTTGCTTAGGGACAAGCAAAGCTTAAGATTGGGGGAATTTGATAGTACTTTTTGCATTTCAATTTATTAGCGTATTTTCCAGTTTTTAAAGCACAAATCATGTCTTCCATGTGCTTATATTAACCATATTTTGTAAATATTATTGTCACTAATGTGTTTTCTGCTTTTTTGCAGGTTTGCACGGCTTTCAGCAAAATTTTGCTGTAACACGCCCTACCAGGGTGTGTACCTAGGGCGTGTAGCCCAGAGGAATGAAGCAACGGGTCCGAAAATGCATTTCTTGGAAACTCAGTGAACACGCACTCAGTCACGCTCGTGTCACGCCCGACATGGGCGTGTTTAAGTGGCATGTCCACAGGTCCCGATAAATCGCCGCAGCACACTACTTTTTCCTGATCCACCGTCACGTCGAATGTGTCACACCCCCGGGACATGCCCTGGTCGGGCGTGACATATGGGCGTGTACTCTAATTTCAACGGCTGTCACCTCCAACAGTAAATTGCAACTAAAAAATTCTCACTGAAATGGTCATGCCCCCGGTATATGCCCTGGTCGGGCATGACATATGGGCGTGTAACCCAACTACTACGCATGTCACCTCCAGCATTCAATTTCAGCCCAAAAAGTGGCACTGAACATGTCACGCCCCAGGTACACGCCCGACCCGGGCCTGTCAGGGGGGCGTGACCCACCCCGAAGAAATTCTATAAATTGAGCCCTTCTCCTATGGTTCAGGGTATCTTTTGGGCTGAGAGGGGAGGTGCTGCCCCTTTGTTTCTTGTTCTTTTTCATGCTTTCTCTCTCTCTCTTTCTCATGCTAAGTTAGTTTAGTTTAACGCTAATTTAGTTTTAGTTTTTGTAATAGCTCTAGTTATTGCTCTAGTTGCTAATGATAGGTCCAGAATATGATTTTCAATTCCATGCAATTGTAATTTTTTTCCAAGTGTAGCTCTCTTTAATCTAAATAAAAGTGTGATTTTCTCCTCTCTTTAGCATTTTGTGTGTTTATGCTTTACTACTCATCCCCTCTCTTCCACCTCACCATGATTAACTAATCCTCCTTGTACCCGATCTTGATGATCTGAGGTTCGAGTGATTAAGTTATGATGCTTTGAATCTTACCTTATCTTTTTAGGGTTTAGCCTTGAATTACTCTTGATTTATCGCGGGTTGGAGGTATATCATTCGATATATACTCTCCACCTTTGCTTTCATTCCTGGCTAGCCGAGAGGCCGACGGTTTGAAGTGAGCACTCAAGAGTAAAGGGAGTTGTACGCACCCCTCGAGAGAGGCAGACGTCCAAATCTCCCAGATTGGAGTAAAATCAAATAGTCGGGTTCACCGCGTAAAGCGAGTTTTTAGGCCTACGATTTAGGCGAAAGTCGGTCGGAACTTCCTAAACTCAGGTGGGCACGTCTTCGAGAGAAGCGTGTTCATATTTATAGAACCTCCACGGTCAAGGACCTTTAGCCTATTAAGCTTAGGTTTATTTATCGTATTTTTTTAATCGACTCTTGCCGAGGTGATTCTCGATCGAGTGCTCTTTATCATCGTCTTAACCCCACGTTGTAATCATTTTAATAGCTCTCTATTTAACCGCAAGCTTTTCTCTTTTTAGCGTAATACTTCTCTTCTTAATCGCATTTTAGCATTCTCTTAAACCCAAAATCAATCTTCGATAAAATAATAGCCGTCGTGTGAGTAGATTTACTCAACAGTTCCCGGATTTAAATACGACACTTGCGTCCCCTTACAACAGTCCGATAGGTATACTTGCCTAGTTGGATTGCTAGTTCGGCTGCTCGCTTTTTGTAAGCGTTGGCCGGGCCATCAAGAGCCTCTCAGGGAATGCTTGTGTTTTGGCTTCGGGAGATGTTATCCCGAGTTTTGATCGTTAGATGTTATTCTCGACTTCTCCGTTGTTTTCGTAGCATGGTTGTTTAGTTACGGTGCGAGTTTCGTCGAATTCCGAGAACGTTTGTTTTTCGCGTCAGTGGCCGGTTTTGCTTGGCTTCATATGTATGTATATATATATATATATATATATATATATATATATATATATATATATATATATATAAGGTTTATTTTTAGCTTGGGATTTAGCTTGATTTATATATATATATGTTTAAGCTTGAGTGTTGGAGCTCAAGTGGCTGATTATATATGATAAGTTTTAGCTAATTGGCCGACTATACTTGTATAATATTAGTGGCTTATATTATATTATATGCTTTGTTGCAAGGAGCCGGTTATTTTATCATAGTTTAGATAGTGCTGGTATGATAATAATATTATAATACTATAGTGGGTGATTATTATTTTAGCTTATCGCTATTCCTCTTCCCCAAATAGGACGGGAAGCTTCCAGCGGAAGGAATCAATGAAGGAATCAGGCGGCGGAGGTGTTGGAGCTCCGGCCGGTGATTTCTGGAGGTTTAGAGTCCGATTTTCTCGGGTAAAGGCAGATCTGAGCTGCTCTCGCCTAGATCTTTCTCCTTAGGTAAGTTTTGCTTGCTCTAGAGCTATCTTAGAAGCTAGGGTTTTCGTGTTGCTCAGTTTTCTTTCCATCTTAGCTTTAGGTTTGCTGTTTTTGCGGCCGATCTTGCTGCTGATGCTGGAGTTTGGAAGGACTGCTACTGTGTCCTGAAGGTTAAGGCAAGTGGTGTGTTGGAACCCCAGTTATGATTAGTCAAGGATCACTATTAGGTTTTCTTAGATTGACCCAAAATGTATAGTCATGGGTCATAGGTTTATTTCCAGATGTGCCTCAGAGAAATTCCAAGAAATGCAGTTCAGTCAGAAAATCAGTTCGACGATCGTCGAATGCAGTTCGACGAACGACGAACTCAGGTCGACGAATTCTGAGTTCCTTCTCTAAACTCAGGTCGACAAACTATGATATCAAGCAAGAAGTTTAGCTCGATGAATTGCAGCTGTGCTCGACGAACTCCGAGCTCAGGTCGACGATCGCTAAACTCAAGACAGAGTCCCCGCACGACAAACTCCAAGTTCAGGTCGACGAATTATGCACAATAAATTACAGTTGGCATAAATAATTAACGATTAATTACAGTCAATATTCCCAGTGATAATAGTCATTCAAACGGACAGTTATAGAAGAATTAATTATGGATAATTTCCCAAAGCATCTTCTACTCTCGGGAAAGTTTCTTCCGCCATCAAGACTAAGGAATTCAAATGTCCATATACAAGAAGAGATAGACAGACAGAAAAAGACACATAATACAGAGACAATATGGAAAGTGACAACTAGTGACAGGCAGTGATCAACCAAGATAGAGATGAAGTAGAACACTCAGGCCAATATCATCAAAGCAACTAGAAGCCCTAGAGTAGAGTAGTGACATCAATCTAAAGAAGAAGAACATCCATTCATATCAAGAGTCTTCTCTTCCTTATACTCTCCAGGATACTTCAAGGACAACAAACACCTATCAGTCCAGAAGTTCCTGAATCTCTGCTAGTCAAGGCTGCAAGCTTGAACGCCTATCACCCTGAAGCAAAGCTCCATCTCCCTGAACCATTCAACATCTCAGGGGGAGCTATTTGATACCATCATATATCCACTAGTCTTCTCTCTGATTGTTGACAGAGATGACAACATCATCTCTCACCCCCCCCCCCTCTGTATAAAGGGTTGTCATCCCACTTCAAAAGTAATTCCTGGTTCACAAGTCTCCTTCCAAAAGACTTGAGGTTTGGTTTTTGAGCACCTGATCAAAAGCTTATTGGTGTAAAGCACCTGATCAAAAATCTGAGTGGATTCCTACCAGTGTGGTAGAAGAGTGGATCTACCCAGTTTGGGGAACCACTATACATCCTTATGTCTTCTGTGTTGCTTGACATTATTGCTTTATTTTTGTGTTGTGATTTGCTTTACTTAGTATATAACTCTAATTAGTTTTAGTTAAGATCTATCCACATAACTTTCAACTGGTATCAGAGCGGGGTTACTTTGGTTGTACAGGCTAACACCTGAACCAAAACGATCTTATAGATCTTAAATATCTTTAGAGTTTATCATGGCACAAGTTGAAGACTTTTCAAGCACCAGATTACCTATGTGCAATCTTGATAAGTTTGCACTATGGAAAACAAGGATTAGTTTTTATATAAACTCCATTGATGAAAACATCTTTAAATTTATTTTGTCAGGACCAACTCAACATCAGGCAACAACAAATACAAATGTTGTTCCATCATCTCAATGGACAGATGCCCAGAAAAAGCAGAAGATTGCTGATGCACAAGCAATGAACATCCTGGAACAATCAATGTCTGATGACATCTTTGAGGAACTTATTGAATGTTCATGTGCAAAAGAGATGTGGGACTCTCTCACAGCATTGGCTGCAGGATTAGCTAAAGAAAGAAACCTTAAAGCTGCAACCTGGAGTGACTCAGATACTTCATCCTGCACAACTGAAGATGTAGAAGAAGCAAGAGCAAGAGAATTTTGCCTAATGACAATAAATGCTTCTTGCAGCAACACTGATGCAGAAACAGACTCTGAAGAAGAATCAGAGTGTGAATCAGAAAAGGAAGATCAGGTAATCTCTACCCTTGTTCTTTCATCAGAAGAATTTAAGTTATTATGTAAAGATTTAATTCAATCTGAGAAGGAAATAAGACTTCTCAGAGAGAAATTAAATATTGTATCTTCAGAAAATTTAAAACTTAAACAAGATTTAAAAAATGCTTTTGAAAAGATAAGTCTTTTAGAATCATTTAAACTAAAAGAAAAATTAGAGTTGATAAATAAATCTACTGAAGAATTGCCAAAGAATAAATCAAATCAATATAAAATCTTCAAAAAAACCTTAGTTCAAAATAATTCGTCGAATGGAGCTCTACGAAATCAATACTATTCGTTGAACTCAGCTCGACGAACTATGAACAGAGATTTTGATTTCAAATGTTCAGGAATATATGCTCGATGAAATAGAAATAATTCGTCGAACAAAGATCGACGAAAATGGAATGCAGAAAGTTACTTTGTGAACAGAGCTCGACGAACTCAATACCATTTGTCAAACTCAGCTCGACGAAATTACTTTAATTCGTCGAAATCAAGATTTCAGAACAGAAAATTTTGTTTCTCTTCAAAATTATCATCAAAATCAGCATTCTAAAAATCCTTTCACTGAGTGGATAATCGCTCCTAGGAAATATCATCCAATTTGTTATCTTAATCAACCTGAATATTCTTTTATTTCTAATTATTATAAAAGAGAACTAGGACCCAAGGTAATATGGGTCCAGAACTTCTAACATCTCTTTGCAGGACAAGGCAGGACAAGACATGCCTTACCACAATGGAGCAGTGGTATAGGCCAATAATCAAAAGCTATAGTTTCAGCCAATATAGAGAATACTTTAGTAGCTGTATAATGAGAGATTATTTGAAAGGCTAGAGCAGTAGAGAGTTATAAATTCTACTCAGATTTGGGCAAGGAATTTGGGAAAGGAAAAGTTAATAGGGGAGATAGTTTGTTTTATAAAGAGGAAACAACTTTGAAGGATGCAGCAATAGTTTTCTTTTATTTATTTTATTTTAAAGCACTTTTGTATATCTGCGGAAAACCTTATAATTCAAGCACATTATTTTTGCTTTGTATTTTTATGTGTTTTATGTAAATAGTGTCCTCACCCAAATAGGGGGAGATTGTTGGAACCCCAGTTATGATTTGGGCAAGGATCACTATTAGGTTTTCTTAGATTGTCCCAAAATGTATAGTCATGGGTCATTGGTTTATTTCCAGATGTGCCTCAGAAGAATTCCAAGAAATTCAGTTCAGTCAGAAAATCAGTTCGATGATCGTCGAATGCAGTTCGACGAACGGCGAACTCAATTCGACGAATCCTGAGTTTTTTCTCTGAACTCAGGTCGATGAACTCTGATCTCAAGCAAGAAGTTTAGCTCGATGAATTCCAGCTGAGCTCGACGAACTCCGAGATCAGGTCGACGATCGCTAAACTCAAGACAGATTCCCCGCTCGACAAACTCCAAGTTCAGGTCGACGAATTATGCGCAATCAATTACAGTTGGCAGAATTAATTAAGGATTAATTACAGTCAACATTCCCAGTGATAATAGCCGTTCAAACGAACATTTACAGAAGAATTAATTATGGCTCAATTCCCAAAGCATCTTCTACTCTCATGAATGTTTCTTCTGCCATCAAGACTAAGAAATTCAAATGTCCATATACAAGAAGAGATAGACAGACAAAAAAAGACACACAATACAGAGGCAATAAGGAAAGTGACAACTAGTGACAGACATTGATCAACCAAGATAGGGCTGAAGTATAACACTCAGGCCAATATCATCAAAGCAACTAGAAGCCCTGGAGCAGAGTAGTGACATCAATCTGAAGACGAAGAACATCCATTCATATCAAGAGTCTTCTTCTTCCTTATACTCTCCAGGATACTTCAAGGATAACAAACACCTATCAGTCAACAAGTTCCTGAATCTCTGCTAGTCAAGGCTGCAAGCTTGAAGGCCTATCACCCTGAAGCAAAGCTCCATCTCCCTGAATCATTCAACATCTCAGGGGGAGCTATTTGCTACCATCATATATCCACTAGTCTTCTCTCTGATTGTTGACAGAGAAGACACCATCATCTCTTACCCCCCTCTGTATAAAGGGTTGTCATCTCCCTTCAAAAGTGATTCCTGGTTCAAAGTCTCCTTCCAAAAGACTTGAGGTTTGGTTTTTGAGCACCTGATCAAAAGCTCATTGGTGTCAGGAATCTGATCAAAAATCTGAGTGGATTCCTACCAGGGTGGTAGAAGAGTGGATGTACCCAGGTTGGGGAACCACTATATATCGTTGTGTCTTCTGTGTTGCTTGAGCTTCTTGATTTATTTTTGTGTTGTGATTTGCATTACGTAGCATATAACTCTAATTAGTTTTAGTTAAGATCTATCCCCATAACTTTCATGGTGCTCTTTGCCCTTGCCAAGCTTCTTTCATTTATATTTATTTTCATTTTTTCCTGGAAGTAGAAGCTAGGCTGCTGCTGCCTCTGCCCCGAGCTAGGTCTGCAAGATTTCAATATTTTTTCTCTCTCTCCTGGTTACTGTCTTATGTATAGGTAGTGGCTGGAGGTAGAGTTGTAGTTTGCTAATTATCCTAGCTTGGGGGATAGGTGTAGCCGGGTAGAAGGGTTAGAAAGAGGAATAAGAATTTTATTTTTCTCTTAGTCTTTTGGAGTTGAGTGAGTGGAGCTCACTCAACGCGGCGTCTAGTAGACTTGACGCCTTCCCCGCTTAGACTTTGGCATCGAGAGGGACTTGAAACCTTCTAGCTTTGTGTTAAAACCTTCTTGCTTAGTGTCGACACCTTCTGGCTTAGTGTCGACACCTTCTGGCTTAGTGTCGACACCTTCTGGCTTAGTGTCGACACCTTCTGGCTTAGTGTCGACACCTTCTGGCTTAGTGTCGACACCTTCTGGCTTAGAGTCGACCCCTTCTGGCTTAGTGTCTACAACTTCTGGCTTAGTGTCGACACCTTCTAACTTAGTGTCGACACCTTCTGGATTAGTGTCGACAACTTTTGGCTTAGTGTCGACACCTTTTGGCTTAGTGTCGATACCTTCTATCTTAATGTCGACACCTTCTAGCTTAGTGTCGACACTTTTTGGCTTAGTGTCGTCACCTTCTGGCTTAGATTCGACACCTACTACCTTAGTGTCGACACCTTCTGGCTTAGTGTTGACACCTTTTGGCTTAGTGACGACACCTTCTGGCATAATGTCGACACCTTCTGGCTTATTGTCGACACCTTTTGGCTTAGTGTCGACACCTTCTATCTTTGGTGTCGAGAGGGACTCCACACCTTGTGCTGAGTGTCGAGAGAGACTCGACACCTTCTGGCTTAGTGTCGAGAGGGACTCGGCGACTTTCTCCTTAGGCTGGTGTTTTCTCCTGAGTTGGTTAGGACGGCTTTATTTCGGGTTGTTGATTTTTTTCGGCTGGTTTTGAAGGCCGAGTCGTGAATTATGGCAAGTGGTTTTGTTTGATGGCTCTATGAGGGGTGGAGTGGTGTAGAGCCTTGGTCACCACCATTTTGGCCCTGGGATGGGCTGTTTATTTTGGTGTGTTGCCATCATTTTGGCCCCAGGATGGGCTGGTTGTTTTGGTGTGTTGTCACCATTTTAGCCCTGGTTTGGGCTGGTTGTGTTGGTGTGTTGGATCTTAGGGCTGCCACCGTTGAACCCTTGTGTATTTATGGGTCTTGTTTTTTGGATGAGGACTATTTTTGGTCACTAACCCAGACCCATGGCTTTACCACTCCTAATGATACAGAAGTTAGAACTGTTAGTTCCTTTCTGTAAAGTTGTTATTTTGGCATATGCTTGCCTTGTTGCTGCTGCAGGTTTTTAGCAGGGCATGTTGTTTATTTCTCACACTTGGTGCGTTTTGATCTTTCCTTGGGCAGTGTTTTACCCTTACTGTATTGTTCATTTTACCTTCTCTCTTTTGATAGCACTAGTTGTGGGGTTGGTAAGCCTCTCTTTTATTACTTATGAATCTAATGCTCCACTTCTTTTCATTCTATTCTTGCTGAGGTATTCTTTCTTTGAATGCCTCAGGTTCAGGTTGTGGCTGATTGTGCGGCTAGTATTCTGGTGGAGCTTCCTTGTGGCCACCGGGGTAGCTGATTTTGCTGTTCCTCGATTTGGTGAGGTAGTTTTCTTCTTTCTGTATAGACATACATACTTACCAGTGGGTTCATGTCAGGTTGTTGACGACCACTGGTGGCTTGCTTGTGATGCTGGATATGAACTGAGAACTGCTATTTTTGCCTTTTTGGAGGTTGTTTACTTGCTTCTAGGAATGTTTTATGCTACGTTGCATGTTAGGAATTTTTAAACACTAAAAGCATTACTATCTGTACCTCATGCACATCATGTTTATAAAACTAAAGCACTACTTTCCCAAGTCACAAAAAAGAGAGCTATTTTTCTTATACTATGATAAATCTAGAGTCCTGTATTCCATGAGTTGTTCTTCGGGGACGTTTACACTCATGTTGGATGTCAAATCAACTTAACCAAAGTATTTTCCGCTGCGTATAAATATATTTTTAATTGTGGACTAGCTGATCCACTATGCCGAGGGACACGTCCATCTAACTTAACTGGTTTTCCTTCATATTAAATTATGATTTTATCCAAAGAATTAAAGTCTGGGGTTTTGCCTGAGCATGTGCAGTTATCCACTGCAAGACGTGGCATCATGACACGTATTTTCTCTTGCTCTTATATGATTTAATTGTTGAGAAAATGCGGGTCGTTATAATATATGATGAATTCTACGGGTATTAGTTGGTATACTCGACGAATTCGACGTGTATCAACGACGATACTGGATGAATTTGACGTGTATGCTTAACCATACTCACCGAATTTTACTTAAGTAAAATTCTTATTTTTCATGGTTCTAACCCTTGATCATCCTTGAGCATTCTCTTGTACTTGGGATAGAAGTACACCCCAATAGAGAGATTACACGTGAGTCAACAAATTGGCCTACATAATAAGGAATTACATTATATAGTCCTGTATTTACTGACCCACTGTAACCCGATATTAGTGTGTACTTGTAATTGTATACTTGCAAGTACACAACTAAACAGTGGCATCAAATACAATCTCAATTCATATTAACTTGCTGGACCATTCTTCAAATCAAGGTTATTGTGGATACAATTCCCAACAAACTGTGAGCTACCAAGATCCTCTTCTAGTACTGCAGGTACATAACTGATGATGGACCTGTTGACTATCAAAGAAGCTGCTCCAATAGTCCCAGATAAAGCTGATGGAATGGACATTCCAGTAGAAGTATTGCAGGACACAAGTGAGGTGGATGAAGATCAACAAGAAGCTGCACCTCTAGGTAATACTGAAGCAAGATTGCCCCCAGCAGTCAGGCATCTAAGGGATCATCCAAGACACCTGATCATTGGTGATGCTAGCCAAGTAGTGGTGACAAGGAGTAGAAGAATCAATACAAGACTATAATCAAGCTTGCTCTCACAAGTAGATCCCAAAATATCTGAAGAAGCCAATGTAGATCAGTTCTGGATTGTTGCTATGCAAGAAGAACTGAACTAGTTTAAGAGATGTAAGGTCTGGAAGCTGGTTCCCAGACCACAAGGATATAATGTCATTGGAGTCAAGTGGATTTACAGGAATAAACGTGATGAAAATGAAATTACAATCAAGAATAAATCAAGGCTAATAGCTAAGGGGTACAAACAAGAAGAAGGTATTAATTTTAATGAAACCTTTGCCACTGTAGCAAGATTGGAAGCCATCAGACTGTTCCTTGCATATGCTGCACATAAGGGATTGAAATTCTACCAGATGGATTGTCACAACCCGCATTTTCTCCGAAATTAAGCAATATCTGAGTACGAGAAAACACGTGTTGTGATGCCACGTCGAGCAGGGGATAACTGCTGACGCTCAGGCAATGCACCACGACTTTAAATCATGAAAATTTCATAAGTTAAAATGATTTAGAAAACCAATTTTATTGAATGGCTGTATCCCTCGGCATAGTGGATCAGCTAGTCCACGATTAAAAATATATTTATTCGCCGCGGAAAATACATAAATTATGTATTTTAACATCCTAATGAACACAAGCGTCCCCGAGGGATGACTCATGGTATGCACGACTCTAAGGTTAATATAGTATGTATAAAAAAATAGTCCTTACGCTTAAGGAAAAAATAGTGCCTTAGTTTTATAAACATGATGTACATGAGATACTTGTAGTAATAATTTAAGGTTTAAAATACCTAACATGCAACGTAACATAAATCCTTCCCAGAAGACAAGTAAACAACCACAAATAGACAAAAATAGCAGTTTTAGTTCATACACAGCATCAAAAGAAGCCACCAGTGGGCGTCAATAACCTGACACGAACCCACTGGTGAGCGTGCATGTCTATACAGAAAGGAAAAAAACTACCTCACTAGCATAGTGGAAAGACCTCAGCAAAACCAAAGAGGTCGCTAGCAAACTCCACAAGAAACTAGCCACACAATTGGCTACTGCTCTGAACCTGAGGCATTCAAAGAAAGAACACCTCAGCAAGTAAAACAAAATATCTGAATAAGAGCATTAGGTCAAAATAGTACGAGTAAAAACAAGAAATGAATATGACAGTAAAAGCAAAAACTGTCCAAGAAAAGTCAAAGTGCAGCACGCACGAGAAATCAGCAACAACCCTGCTAAAAAAACCTACAAAGGCTATAAGGCTTCCATATGCTAAGAAAATACAGCAATTAAAAGGAAGAAAACAACTAACAATCCTAGCTTGTGAGTTAATAGCAGTAGTAAAAACAACATGGATCTGGGTTGGTGACAAAACAGTCCCCCAAACAACCAGTTCCAACAAATATGCTCAAGGGTCTAATAGTGGGAGCACTAGGGTCCAACACACCAACATACCCAGCCCGTACCTGGGACAAAAAGGTGGCGGCCACGGCTCAACACACAACACCACCCCTATTCAGAGCCACAAAACACCACTACCTGCTAAAACTCACGATTCGGCCTTTGATAAGAAAACAATAGCCGACAAATAACCCCAATCCCAAAAAACATTCACTCGGGAGAAATGAAAAGACTAAGGCAAAAGCGTCGAGATCTCTCGACGCAGCGTTGAGTGAATGCCACTCACTCAACGCCACGCATCTAGAGAGTTGGATATTTATTCCAACTCTCTCTCCTACCCCTCCTACCCGACCACAACAGCCCTAAACTTAAGCTTACAACTAAATTAAGCCTAACCCTGACACCAGCTATTAACTGGACACAAGACGAGACAAATAAGAGAGAAAGCATGATTTAAATCTAGAAAATAATGAAGCAGCACATGGCTGGAATGAAGGAAAATGTCAACCTGCTGCTCTAACTTCTAGGGAGGAAATAAAGAGAACAAAGCTATTGCACAGGAAATTAAAACAGAGTAAGAGTTAGAAATAATTTGGCAAGGGTAAGGGAGCCACTTGACTCTACCTCCAGGAAAACAACAGCTATTTCCAAAGCTTGGCACCGGCGGCAAGATCGGCCACCTAGAAGACCAAAACTGAAGCTTTGAGTAATAAGAAGAGAAAACCCGAAAAAAGCTAGCTCTTAAAGACAACCCTAGAACAAAAGATACTTACCTAGGAAGGAAGATCTAGGCGAGAGCAAGCAAAACTGCAGACACGCGAGGAAACCGAGCTAAAATCCTCAAGAAATCACCAGCCAGAACTCCAACACCACCACCTCCCAAAACCTTGCGCTGGAACTATTCCAGGATCGGGAAAGGAGAAAATGAAGAGGAATAGTCACGTACGGCCGAAAAAAGGGGTTCCTAGAAAAAAGTACGGAACATGCCCCGTACACGCCCGTGACACGCCCGTGTCAGGTCCGACACGCCCGTGTCAGGTCCGACACGCCCGTGTCAAGGACGTGTATTTACTCAAACACTGCTCGACGATCGTCGAGCACCGATCGTCGAACAGAGAGAGACACGCCCCGTGTCATGCCCGTGTCAGATACGACACGCCGATGATACGGCCGTGTACTCACTCAAACACAGCTCGACGATCGTCGAGCGCCGATCGTCGAACAGAGAGAGACACGCCTCGTGTCACGCCCGTGTCAGATACGACACACCCGTGACACGACCATGTACTCACTCAAACACCGCTCGGCGATCATCGAGCTCCGATCGTCGAATAGAGAGAGACACGCCCCGTGCTACGCCCGTGTCAGATACGACACGCCCGTGACACGGCCGTGTACTTACTCGAAAGAAAACGTCGACCGATTTTCGTCGACCACGCAACCGAAAAGCTCCACCCGAGCACGACACGCCCTGGGACACACCTGTGTCCCAGGCCGGGTCATCCGAAAAAGAATCAGCTAACAACTTAGCTAAAGAAAAAAAAACAATGCACCAGCCATACCAAACTCAACCACACAAGGCCAAACACAGCAATACCAACCACTACCAGCTAACCAAACAAACATCGAAACGATGCGGAAACGAACGATCTTGGATTTCGACAAAACTCGCACTGTTGCTAAACACCCAAGCTACGAAAACAACGGCGAAGTCGAAAACAACATCCAACGATCAAACACTCGGGCTAACACCTCCAAAGCCAAAGTACAAGAATTCCCTAAGAGGCTCAGCCGAGTCACCAAAACTGACTCCGGCTAGCTGGGGAATCCTGCAAATAGGCTTCAAATAGGCCACTCAAGGAACCTAAAGAGCTAAGACCACGCCCTAACAACGACAAAAGGCCAAAAATGCGTCAACATAACGCCAAACAATGATCAAACAAAACACAGAAAAATCGGGGGCGTTACAGCCACTCCCCCTAAAAGAAAGTTTCGCCTTGAAACTTTACACACAACACTCCTATCAAGAAGGAGAGAGAAATAACCAAGAAGGGGCTATAATAGAAAATGCAAAACATACCAGGCACAAATCAAGGAAAAAGATGAGCGTGAGCCTCCCTCATAGCCGACTCCAATTCCGAAGTCGTGCTTTCTACATCATTATTTCTCCATAAATCTTTAACCATTGGAATGGTCTTCTTCCGCAACGCACGTATCTGAGAATCCAAAATGCAGACAGGCACCTCTACGTAAGAAAGATTCAGCTCCAACTAAGGCAAAGGATCAAAAACCTGCCTGCCACTCTGCACACATTTCCGCAGCTGACTGACGTGAAAGACATCATGCACGCCAGGGAAATTTGCGGGCAAAACCAGCCTATAAGCTGATAACCCAATCCGCTCAACAATCAAAAACGGCCCCACATACCTCGGGTCCAACTTCCTATTCTTGCCAAACCGCTTGACTCCTATCATCGGGGAAACCTTTAAGAACACCAAGTCCCCCACAACAAATTCCAAGTCCGATCTACGTCGGTTGGGGTTCTTCTCATATCTCTCTGAGGCTTACCGAAGCTTTTCCCGAATAAGCTTCACAGCAGTTTCCATCTCCTCGAGCGCTTCTGGACCCAACAAAGGTCTCTCGCCAACCTCAGCCCAAAACAAGGGAGTCCTACAACGCCTCCCATAGAAAGCTTCAAAAGGAGCCATTTGCAAGCTTTCTTGATAACTGTTGTTATACGCAAATTCCATAAGCCGCAAGCGCTCATCCCACGCTCCACCGTGGTCCAGAATATAGCATCAGATCATATCTTCCACAATCTGATTTACTCACTCTGTCTGACAATTGGTCTGCGGATGATAAGCTGTGGAATACCTCAAATCTGTACCCAACCACTCTTGAAGGCTCTTCCAAAAACGAGACGTGAACCTGGAGTCTCGATCCGATATGATACTTACGGGTACACCATGCAATCTGATAACCTCATCCAAATACAACTCAGTTATCTTCCTCATCGGATAGTCGATCTTAAATGGTATGAAGTGAGCACACTTTGTAAATCTGTCAACGATCACCCAAACTGAATCATGCCCCTTAGGAGATCTCAATAAGCCTGTGATGAAATCCATCGAGATACTCTCCCACTTCCAAGTTGGAATCTCCAAGGGAGTCAGCTTGCCACCAGGCCTCCCATGGTCGGTTTTCACACGCCTGCAAGTGTGGCACTCAGAAACAAATCTTGCTATGTCTCTCTTAATCCCATACCACCAGGCAATCTGCTTTAAATCATGATACATCTTGGTGGCTGCTGGGTGTTAGGAAACACCAGATGCATGGGCTTCCCTGCACACCATAATCTGGATATCTCCAACAGCGGGGATGCAAAACCTGCCGCGGTACTTCAAGGTACACGCATCATCAATAGAAAAATCTGGCAACTCACCTTTCTCAGCTCGAAGAAACAAATGCAGAAAATCAGGATCATCCCTCTGATGTAGTCTCGTAAGCGCAATCCATGAAGGTTCTGCCACTGCCAAGCTACTCTGCACATCGCAGCTTCCCACAGAAATGCCCATCAACAGAAACTCCTCTACCAAAAGCTCGGCGGAGAGACCAAAAATCTTCCCTGACTTCCGACTCAGGGCGTCAGCCACCACATTGGCCTTGCACGGATGATACTGAATCTCAACATCATAGTCAGCCACATACTCTAACCATCGCCACTGGCGCAGATTCAATTCCTTTTGGGCGAAGACATACTTTAAACTCTTGTGATCAGTAAAAATTTTGCACTGCGCGCCGTACAACAAATGCCTCCACAATTTCAGTGCATAGATCACAGCTGCAAACTCCAGGTCATGCGTAGGGTAGTTCCTCTTGTGAGTCTTTAGCTGCCTCGACCCATACACAATCACCTTCCCGTCCTGCATCAATACGCACCCCAGTCTGACATGCGACACATCCACATATATATCATACTCACTAGCTTCAGTAGGCAAAGACAAAATTGGAGCTGAACATAACCTTCTTTTTAGTTCCTCAAAAGCCTCCTCACACTTGCCATCCCATACAAAGGCTACATTCTTTTGCGTGAACTTGGTCAACGACGCAGACAAGGTAGAGAATCCCTCTACAAATCTTCTATAATAGCCAGCCAAGCCCAAGAAGCTTCTGATCTCTCTGGGAATAACAGGTCTCGCCTATTCCATAACAGCAGTGATCTTTTCTGGGTCCACCGATATTCCCTCCTTATTAACCACGTGGCCCAGAAAAGAAACTTGAGGCAATCAAAATTCGCACTTGCTCAACTTGGCGTATAGCTTATGGTCTCTCAGAGTAGCCAAGACCAGTCGCAAATTTAGATCATGCTCCTCCGCATCTCTAGAGTACACCAACACATCGTCTATAAAGACAATCACAAACTTATCTAGAAAATCATTGAAAACTCTATTCATCAAATCCATAAAAGCTGAGGGCGCATTAGTCAAACCAAATGACATAACCATAAACTCAAAATGCCCATGACGAGAGCGGAACGCCGTCCGTGGAACATCTGATTCTCGAATTCTCAACTGCTGATAGCCCGAACGAAGGTCAATCTTGGAAAACACGGCACTGCCACGCAGTTGGTCAAATAAATCATCAATCCTAGGCAGAGGGTACCTGTTCTTAATAGTAACCTTGTTCAGCTCTCTATAGTCAACGCATGGCCTCATCGACCCGTCTTTCTTCTTTACAAATAGAACAGGTGCACCCCAAGGCGACGAACTCGGCCTGATAAAACCCTTTGCCAACATCTCATCCAACTGGATTCGCAACTCTTCCAGCTCTCGTGGGGCCATCCAGTAGGGCGCATTCGAAATAGGATGCATGCCTGGCACCAAATCTATAACAAACTCGACATCTTGATCGGGTGGAAGACCGGGAAGATCGTCAGGAAACACATCAGAGAAGTCACACACCACAGGAATCTCCTCCAAACGCGGTACACCAACAACTGTCCCTACTAGAGAGACCACACAGGCAAAATAGCCAGAATCAAGCAACTTTCGAGCACGTACCGTAGAAATAACTGGAGACTCCTACACTGGATAACTGCATCGTACCTAGACAACCAGACCATGCCCAAGATAACATCGAAGTCCTTCAGGTCAATCACCTTCAGATCTGCCTTTGCTAGAAAATACCCAACAAAATAGGATAATCATGGATAACCAGGTCTGAAACCACAGAGTCACCGGAGGCGAACTTAACGTAAAAGGCACCACCAACACGATCTAGGCGCAAACAGAACCGCTCCACGAAGGCTCTAGCCACAAACGAGTGGGTAGCGCCGAAGTCGAAGAGTATGCGTGCCCCGCGGTTCTTTACCTTAAATATCCCTATAAGATTGCCCACGCAACTAAGGAAAGCAATAACTAAGCTATACAAGAAACAAAGCATTCAAGCTAGGGAGAAATCTAACCTGAAACAACTTGGGTCAAAGTCTGCGCTTCGTCTGAAGTAATTACATTCAGCTTCCCCTTGCATTTATCCACACGTGAGGCGGTGACAATGCCTATTGTGGAACTGCTGGCAGAACAGGCTGTGACTGTGGGCACTTTGTCTTGAGATGACCCTTATGCCTACACTGAAAGCAGACTTTATCCTTTAACCAGCAACGGGCAACATCATGCCCCTTCTTTCCGCACAAGGTACACACCAAGTCTCCTCTAGGAGAACCCTGAATCGCAAGCACCTGCTCCTTCTGTGCTCCCAACCTTTTGAAACACCTCTCAAAGGGGTGGCCTGGCCGGCCACAGAAGCTACAAACCTCTTTGGTCTTCTTTCTCGAGACAACATCAGGCTCCTGAGGGCTCTTCCCTCCACAGGACTTCTGCTTGTCCTTCCTCATCTGCTGGCCTCTATACTTGGAATTCTCAATGGCCTCGACCTTCAAGGCAGCTTCAATCACGCTGCCATAACTGACTGCTCTGTAGGCATTCGCTAACTGCTGAATGTTGCTTCTTAGTCAACCTAAAAACTGTTTAACTCGATCTGCTTCAACACTCACCAGACCAGGAGCAAACCGACTCAACTTTCTAAACTCAATCTCATACTCACTAACCGTGAGTTTCCTCTGCTTCAAATGAAGGAAGTCATTCATTAGCCGGTTCCCCTCGACTCAAGGCATAAACTTACTTAACAGCATCACCTTAAATTACTCCCAAGTGCATCCTGCCACCAAGCTCTCTTTCTCCCTCAGCCACCAACTCTTTGCTAAGCCCATAAACTGGTAGGCAGCGAGCATCACTCTCTGTTCGTCCGCAATCCCAGAGTAAGAGAACATCTCTTCAAAGGAAATTAGCCAGTCATCCAAAATCATGAAATTAGCTTGCCCATCATAAGTAGGGGGCCTAAGCCGCTGAAACTGGGATATGAACGCCATCTCCGGGGGCACCACAACTAGAGGAACGGGAGTACCAGGAGGGCAAGGAACATCTACACCCTCAGCGGGGTCCTGAAATCTCGGAGTCTGTCCCGCCACCACTGCTATAAGAGACTGAATCTGAGCCTACATAACCACTACCTACCTCGATAAGCCCTCATTGCTCTGCTGCAGGCTTTCTATCAACGCCTCGCACTGCACTCCCGATGACTCACCCTCTGATTGGGGAGTCGATCTCGTCGCAGGACGTCTCGCCATCCTATAATCACACAAGCTTTAGACAAAACCTAGCCTAACAGGTAGAACAAAACTACCCGGTACAGACAAACACACTTAAATATGAAATTCAACTGCTAAACTTGCTCTGGGATTTGTTTTTACCATGATGATGTTATGCTTAATCTAAGATGGTTCACCACCATCATACTAACTCATGTGCATAAACCATGAATGCATGTATTTGTATTTTTTTTGACTCAAAACCATGCATGTACATATGTCATCATGCAAATCTTTAGGTTGGCACGTTGTGCTTATGAAATGTTATGCTATGCATGATGTGCTATGCATTCTAAAAAAAGGCCTTAATGTATGCCATGGGCGGCGTACACATGAAAATGTTATGCATCCCATACTACATAACATTTCCATGCAATGAAAAAAGAAAACATGCTAGCCACATTCATGTGGTGAGGTTATGCATCCCATACTACATAACCCTCACATGTTACCTCCTATGGTGGATCCATATACAAACACATATTATGCATCCCATACTACATAATATGACACATATACTTCTTCATGCTCATGAGTTTAGTGTTCGTGCTTTATCCAAGACGTGATGATGACATATCGGTGTGTGTATGGTATGACGCTAAACTACTAATGCAAACAAGGGAAAGGTTGCCTGACCATTTGTCAAGCAACCTCCCTCTGATACCAACTGTCACAACCCGCATTTTCTCCAAATTAAGCAGTATCAGAGTACGAGAAAACACGCGTTGTGATGCCACGTCGAGCAAGGGATAACTGCTGACACTCAGGCAATGCACCACTACTTTAAATCATGAAAATTTCATAAGTTAAAATGAATTAGAAAACCAATTTAATTTAATGGTCGTATCCCTCGGTACAGTGGATCAGCTAGTCCACGATTAAAAATATATTTATTCGCAGCGGAAAATACCTAAATTAAGTGTTTTGACATCCTAATGAACACAAGCGTCCCCGAGGGATGACTCATGGTATGCACGATGAAAGATATGGTACCTAAACACCTAGAGGGGGGGTGAATAGGTGACCTAATCCTTTTCTAACTTTTGTTTGGCAGTCAACAGTTTATAACACAGATTTCTGAATAAGTTATCACAGCACACAGCAATTCTCAACACAGTACAATCACAGCACAGAATACACAAGATTTTATAGTGGTTCCCCAATCTTTGGGTACATCCACTTTCCCCCTTCGCCTATCTAGCAGTGTACTAGATTCGGCCAAACTTCTCCACTAGCTCAGAACCCAACAAGGTTCCTTCCTCAGGCCCAAAGCCTTACACTCAGCCAAAAGGCCTACACTCAGCCACCCAGGCCTACACTCAGCCAATTAAAGGCCTACACTCAGAGTTCTTCAACTCCTACACTCAGGCACCAAGCCCTACCCTCAGCCTTTATAAAATAGGCTTACAATCACTCAGATCCAATGGATCTTACATGTTTAAAATAGAAATTACAAATGCTAACTCTACAACTCAGAAAGGATGAGAGGAGTTGAGAGTTCCTTGAAGAGTTCTTGGAAGAACTCAGCTTGATCCAAACTGACTTAGCTTTCTTCAAAGCTTCTTGAGTAGAACTGAATTAGTCTGAATCTTCTGCAGTTAATCCTTGATCTCTGCTTCTTGAAATCCAGATGACTCTGAATTCTTCTTCACAGCCTTAGTTCCAAAGACTGAATCCTTGGTTGGAGCTCTCTCTCTCCAACTACTTAGATCTGCAGTTGGACTGCCTGATCTTCTTGTGTTGATCCTCTGTGTATCACTTCTTGATTTAGTCTGATCAACTACTTCAATTATTCTCACAACAAGTAATGATTGTGAACAACTTAACCACTTCACTTACTCATTCTGTAAACTGTGGGTGCCTATTTATAGGCTTCCTTCATGGTAACCGGCTGATCTGGTTTATAACAGACTTTTGACTTCACTGACAGTTGCTGTAGACCGGCTGGATTGGCAGCTGTCATGTCAACCAGTCACTTCTTGAAATCTCACTAACTTGTCAGATAGTGTCGAGACTTTCTGTTCTTAAGTGTCGACACTTATAGACCAAGTGTCGACACATGTTGTGTAAGTGTCGACACAAGTCTACAAGGTGTCGACACAGTTCCTTGTATGTCTCGACACAGTTACTTCTGCATGTGTCGACACTGAAATTGAGTGTCGACACAAGTATTTGTACTTCATTCTTTATCTGTATTCTTCTAAGTGTCGACACATCTCCTTTGTGTCGACACATCTTCATGTGTTGAAACTGTCAAGTGTCGACACTGCTTCTTGGTGTCGACACAAGTCTTCAATCTTGTTTCTTCAGCTGAGTGTCGACACATTCCTTTAGTGTCGACACTTGTACTTAGAATATTTTACAACTTTTCTGTTCTTTGCTAAGTGTCGACACAGCTCCTTGTGTCGACACTTTCTTCAAGTGTTGAGTCTTCTGGTTATGTGTCGACACATTGTGCTGAGTGTCGACACAATCTTCAAGTGTTGACTCCTTTAAGTGTGTGTCGACACATTCTTCATATGTTGACTCTGCTGAATGAGTGTCGACACATTGTGTTGAGTGTCGACACTTGTACTTAGTCTCTGCAGAATTATGCTGAGTGTCGACACAACTCCAAGTGTCGACACTTTCTGATGTTGACTCAGCTCTACTAGATGTCGACACTTCTGCTAAGTGTCGACACAGCTTTTCTGCATCCTTCTACACTGAGTGTCGACACAGCTCCAAGTGTCGACACTTTCTGACTGGTGTCGACACTTCTTCCCAGGTGTCGACACAATGACTCCAAGTGTCGACACTGCATGTCTGGGTGTCGACACAAGCTTTCTCAAGTGTCGACACTTTGCCTCTGGGTGTCGACACATGGACTTAGAAATTTTCAGCTTCAGTCCAGTGTATGTCTAACCTGCACAAGTAACTCAAACAAACATCAAATACATTCTGATGTATATCATTGAGTTAGGTGAGGCTTCTTCAAATCAGGTACATTTGACCAATGTACCCAACAATCTCCCCCTATTTGGAGAAGTCATAACCCTTAGTCAATGATATACACCACTCATAATTAAAAATTACAAAATGATGTAAAACATATAAATGATAACAGGGTAAACTTGAACATGTAATAAAGCACACATGTATACTTAATAAACATTGCAGAACAATTAAGAAACACACATATTTCAGAACATTCATACTATATTTATCATATACTGTTCCAATAATGTTCCTTATACATTTTTAATGAAGTATTACAATGTTTTTCACTTAACAGATTACAACAAGCATCAAGTTAATTCCTAATCTAGTGTTGATCAGGTTCTTTAATAACAATGCCTTTTCCAGCTTTAACTTGAGCTTTCACAGCAGCAGCAGCAGGCTCAGCTTCAGCAGTCTTCTTCCCTTTAGAGTCCTTCCTCTTCTGTTCTTCAGCCTTGATCTTTTGTCTTTCAAAATAATGATAGGGCTTAGGAAAGTACTTGCTAGGCTCCACAGCTGTAGGAGGTAGCTTTCCTAACTTAGCCTTCCTTCTATATTGGACAATTGCTTCCTGCCTACTCTCATGCTTTCTCCATTCAGCCTCTGAGAACCACTTGTTTCTCTCATGGGCATTGTCCTTGGCAGCTTTCCAGGCTGTAAGAATTATGTTCCTAGAAGTAGGGCTCCATTGTTCAAAATCTGGCTTTTGCTCAGCAATTTCCCTAAACTTCTTCTTTGACAGCCTAGTTTCTTCTTCTTTGTCCAAAGCCTCTTGCATTGCAGCTGTGATAGGTTGAACAACCTTTCCAGAATAATATTAGGCTTGCCAGCAGGTGGACTATACATTGTGCTTATATCTGCATGAATCATGTCAAAGTCTGGAGGTGGATAGATTACATCAGCCACTGCTTGTTGCTCACCTCCAAGATATGTTCCTTGAATGCCAGAGTCAGCTACATTGTCATCATCACAAAGGGGAGGATAGCCCAGTGTAGCCCTGATGGAATTGGATATCCATTTTGCATGTTCAGAACTGGCCTTGACTAACACTCTCTCCCCCTTAATGACTTCTTGGGCCACATGATCTCTCACATCATCTTTCTGGAATCTGATTTGGCCATCCAAATACCTTATGCCCTCTTTAAAGAAAGGTCTAAGCTTTGTAAGCTGTTCTGAAATGACCTTCTGTGAGTCTTTTATTGCAGTCTGTACAGCAGCAATCTCTGCTTGAAATATCTTATCAAAATCAGCTTTGGCAGCAGCAGAGGAAGTGGAAGGTTCATCTGACTTATTCTTGAGTTCTGTGACTATTGCATTGTGAGATGCAGTCAAATTATCATTCATCCTTAACTGATTCTCCAGCACATAGCCTTGCTTGAGTGCTATATCATCCACTTTCTCTTTTATGGTTTCTTGATGTTTAGCCAGATAGACTACTGCATGAGCACCCTTGGTAAAACAGTCAGTCATCTCCTTTTTATTAAGGTTCATTTCAAACCTTATTGACTTGATTTCTTGACCTAGATCAGATTGTAGTGCTTTGTGACCTTCATCAACATAAGTTTCTAAAGCTTTCCTTTGTTCATCCATCTTGATTTGCAAGGCAAGCAATAGAGCACTGTAATCAGTGGATGGAGTTTGTTGAACTAAGGAATGTTGAGCAACTGTTTGTAGAGCCTTCTTATAGCTCTGGCTCCTTCTTTTGAAAACAAAGAACTTCTTCTTCTTATCTTGCTCAGCTTCATCATCTTCAGACGCAGATGTACTGGCTATATCCACCCTATCCTGAGGGCTGGATTGTTTTTCAGTATGCACATCTTGTGCCTTCTCAGTATCTAGCCTTATAGGCTCTTCCACAACTTCTATGTTCTCCCCCTCAGCAGCAGCATTCTTTACTGTATCAGCATCATTCTTTTCCATATCAAAATCTTCTTGATCTAAGTTCAAAAAGAGATCTTCCATTGTATATTCTGCTGGAGACTGTGCAGGAGATGTTCTGGTTTCATCAGCTATAACAGACGTGTCTTGGTGAACAATATCTGGTTCTTGAGTTGCTGGCTGATTTTGCTGATGGTCATCAGACAAATCAGAATTTATTATAGAGAAATCTAATGTATTAAGGTCAGTAAGTACCTCTTGAATGAGGAGGGTGGCTTGTTCACTCTCCAGTGTAGATGGTTCTGCTACACCTGGAAGCTCCCCCTGGATGTCAGCTGCCTCCTGAGGAGCAGGTGTCTTCTCTGCAGGCACATCAACTGGACTTTCAGGAGTGAAGACCACATGTTCTTCACTGCCTGAGCTGCTGGAGGACTCTTGAGGCACAGCAGCAGTCTTCCTCTTTTTCCTGGGAGGAGAGTCTCTCTTAGAAGCTTGTTTCTCAGGGGTGGTCAATTCCTTTGACACCAGCACCCTTTCCCATCTAGAGAATATCCTGGAGTCCATTCTCCTCATATGATTGATCTTAGATCCTGCAGCAGTGCTCATTACCTCTGGAATTGATCCAGCCAGGTAGAGACTTAGTATCCTGCCCAGATTGGGCTTCTTCAGGCTTTCTTTTACTTTCTCATAAACCACCATTGACCAATCTGTCTTCAGAGTGAAGATGATTCTGATCATGACTTCAAACATGGAGGCAGACACCCTGTCATGTCCTCCTGGCTTGCTCAGTATTACCTTGCCCACTACTTCAGACAAGAACTTGCCTTGAATATTCATACCTTTCCTGTTAAAGACTGATCCCACCTTCATCTTTGGATCCAGTCCACACCAAGTAAGAGCTTCCCTGGTCTTAGAAGCAGTTACGTCCTCTTCATCTTGTACTTTAGGTAGCTGAAGTACCTTTCTTAAAGACTTGGGTGAAATTTTGACTTTGGTGCCATACACCCTGGACTTAATCCTGAAGCCTTAGTCATCTATAGACGCGCCAGAAAGGAATTCAATGACTTCCTTCTTCCATATTTTCGTTGGTTCTGAAACCAAGAATTCCAAGCCTGAATTGGCAATTAGGGTTATCACTGATTTGATTTCTTGTTCGCAGTCGTCGAATGCGCCACGCACCAGTTCATATCCCTCGTTAACGTTCTCTTCCAGCTTGGGAGCCATTAGGGTTTGAAGATTTAGTCTTGAGATGAGAGAAATGTCGACACAAGAGTTTAGGTCTCGAAACTTTGAAAGCGTGTCGACAATCAAAGACAGAACCCTATTTATACCTTTCTTGTTTGAAGACGAACAGGCGGGATGAATTTCTAATGATGTGTCGACACTGTCAATAAGTGTCGACACTGACTTATAATGTCTCGACACTCATGTGTCGACACAAATTTAGTCAACAGATTTTATGTGTCGACACTTGGTTAAGTGTCGACACCACTATACTCGACATGTGTCGAGACTTTACTTAGAAAAATTCTGAGTAAAACTTAAGTGTCGACACTTTATTGGATGTGTCGACACCTACTCGACATGTGTCGACACTAACATTCTGAAGTGTCGACACTAACTTCCTAGATGTGTCGACACCATTTTCCTGAAGTGTCGACACTTACTATTCTGTGTCGACATAGACTTGTCTATGTGTCGACACCTTTTTACTTAGCCAATTTTTGTTCTGTATACTTAGTCTAAGTTTATCATACCTAGTTCAATTTTGAACCTATTAAACTTAGCTTCTTCTAAGGGCTTAGTAAACATATCAGCTATCTGATTATCTGTTTTAACATATTCAAGTGCAATATCATTTCTTTCTACATGCTCCCTAAGAAAGTGATATTTTATCTCAATATGTTTAGTTCTACTATGTGATACAGGGTTATTAGCTATGGAAATAGCACTTGTAGAATCACAATAAAGTGGAGTTCTACTTACCTGACATCCATAGTCTTCTAGCTGATGTTGAATCCACAGAAGTTGAGCACAGCAACTTCCTGCAGCTACATATTCTGACTCAGCTGTGGAGATGGCCACACTGGTTTGCTTCTTACTACTCCATGAAATGAGTCTTCCACCTAGGAATTGACAGGATCCAGTTGTGCTCTTTCTATCTTCTTTGCATCCTGCAAAGTCTGCATCTGAATAGCCTGTTAGATCAAAATCTCCATTCCTAGGGTACCAGAGGCCTAGATAAGTGTGCCCTTTAGATATCTCAAGATTCTCTTGACTGCAGTCAAGTGAGATTCTTTGGGGCAGGCTTGATACCTGGCACAAACACATGTAGCATACATAATGTCAGGCCTACTTGCAGTCAAGTATAGTAGGGAGCCAACTATCCCTCTATACAAGGTTTCATCCACAGGTTTCCCTGCATCATCCTTGCTTAGAGACATACTTGACCCCATAGGAGTCTTCATGGTACTGGAGGAATCCATACCATATTTCCTTATGAGTTCTAGGGTGAACTTAGACTGACATATGGATAATCCACTTTCAGTCTGTTTAACTTGGAGACCCAAGAAAAACTTCAGCTCTCCCATACTACTCATTTCAAATTGACTCTGCATAAGCTTTGCAAACTTTTTGCAAAGGCTACTTTCAGTAGACCCAAATATAATGTCATCTACATATATTTGGACAAGTATTACTTTGCCTCTAGATTCCCTAAGGAATAGAGTCTTATCTATTTTCCCCCTTGTGAACTTGTTCTCAATGAGGAAACTAAGATAGGGTTTCATACCAAGCTCTAGGAGCTTGCTTTAACCCATACAATGCTTTCCTAAGTCTATAGACATAATGTGGAAGAGTAGGATCAACAAAACCTGAAGGCTGCTCCACATATACTTCTTCTTTTAAATTACCATTAAGGAATGCTGACTTCACATCCATTTGGTATACTTTGAATCCTTGGTAGGTTGCATAGGCCAAGAACATCCTGATGGCTTCCAGTCTGGCTACTGGAGCAAAGGTTTGATCAAAATCAATACCTTCTTCTTGCCTATATCCTTTTGCAACCAGTCTTGCCTTATTCTTAATGATGACTCCTTGTTCATCTAACTTGTTTCTGTAGATCCACTTTGTTCCTATCACATTGTGATCTTTAGGCTTAGGAACTAAGTCCCAAACCTTGCACCTCTTGAACTGGTTTAGCTCTTCCTGCATAGCTTCAGTCCACTGTGGATCTTGTATTGCTTCTTCAAATTTCTTTGGTTCTATTTGAGACAGAAAACTTGAATATACTGCAGCATTCTGATTTCTGCTCCTTGTCTGAACACCTTGTCTTGGATCTCCAATGATCAGCTCCACTGGATGATCTCTTAGATGCCTGTTGGCTGGAGGCATCCTTACTTCTGGTTGTACTTCTTCAGCATCTTCATCATGCTGAGTTCCTTGAACTTCTTCAGCTCCTGGTACATGTAGTTCTCCCCCTGGACATAAGCCATCTTCTTCTACTTGCTGTCTTGCAGCAGGTACATCTTCCATGGTTAGCTTGTCCATCTTCTTAGAAAGACCTGTGGGGCTGCACACACTACTAGACAACTCATTGTTAATAAGAAGTGTCTCATCAAAAACTACATGCACAGACTCCTCTACAACTTGTGTAGTCAAGTTGTAGACTCTATAAGCCTTACTATTACTGCTGTACCCAACAAACACTCCCTCTTGGGATTTGGCAGCAAACTTAGTTAAGTAAGACTTCCCATTGTTAAGTATGAAGCATTTACAACCAAAAATCCTGAAATAGGATAGATTTGGTTTCCTGCCTTTCACTACTTCATAGGGGGTCTTGTTTAACCTTTTAGTGATGGTAGCCCTATTTATCACATGGCATGCAGTGTTTACTGCTTCAGCCCAGAAATATTCTGGCAGTGATGAATCACTTAATAGGGTCCTACCAGCTTCTATCAAGGTCCTATTTTTCCTTTCAGCAATGCCATTTTGCTGAGGTGTTCTAGGTGAAGAGAATTCTTGAAATATCCCATAGTCTTCACATAGTTTTGTCATGCTTTCAGATTGAAACTCTGTACCATGGTCACTTCTAATTTTGACCACTGTACAGTTCAATTCATTCTGAATTTGCCTAACAAAACTGTGGAAGACACTAGGTGTTTCAGATTTCTGCTTTAAGAAGAACACCCAGGAAAACCTTGAGTAGTCATCAACAACTACAAAGGTGTAGACCTTCCTACCTAAGCTGTGAACTGGCATTGGACCAAATAGATCCATATGCAAGAGGTATAAACACCTCACAGCATCCTTGTTGTCAATGCTTCTAAAGGTGGATTTAGTCTGCTTGCCCTTTTGACAAGCTGAGCAAATGCCATCTTTGACACACTTAACTTGAGGACCATTCCTCACTAACTCTTTACTAAAGAGTTTGCCAATAGTCTTGTAATTAAGATGAGCAAGCCTCTTGTGCCACTTGACACATTGAGAGACTGTCTCATCAGCTACAAGACAAACTGGAGAACTATTGTTCTCAACCATAATGTCTAAACAATAGACATTTCTCTTCCTATAACCTGTCAAAATGATCTTTTGATCACTTGACCTCTTGATATGACAACCATTTTTAACAAATGAGATGTCATACCCTACATCACTTAATTGACTTATACTAAAGGTTGTGTTTCAACCCTTTAACATAAGCCACTTGAGTAATGGTAACTAAGTTGGAGGATATGTTACCAAACCCTTTGATGATTCCTTTTTCTGAACCACCAAAGGTCACCTTTGGACCATTTTTGATTGGGATGTAGTCCTTCAGTAGTCCCCTAGTTCCAGTCATGTGTCTGGAACATCCACTATCCAAGTACCATGTAGGGGTATGGCCACTTGGATTCTCCTGCAAAACAAATTAATGAACCTTAGAACCCAATGGTTTCTTGGGTCCTTGGTAACTGTTAGCTTGCAACTTAACAAGGCTACCTACAGGCTTTCCATCAGGTATCTTGTTACTACCTTTGGCACTAACATTGTGCCAACAGTCCAAAGCAAAGTGGCCAACCTTGCCACAGCACCAACATTCAAATTTGTTGTACCTTTGCTTAGGTTCTGACTTAGCTGTCTTAACTACAGCAGTCTTGTTGAATGTTGGGGCTTTGCCCTTGGACTTGGACTGATCCTGAACAGTCCTAGCTGGATTAACAAAACCCAGTCCAGTCTTTCCTTTATGATGAACAAAATCATCAATCAAGGGTAGCACTGATTTAGGTTTTGAAAACCTAGCTGCTAGCTCTTTCTCCTTCTGAAGATTAATCTCCAGTTTCTTAATTTGATCATTCTTAAATGTAATGGTACCCATCTGAATCACAGTAATGTGTTTCAGCCTGGCCACTTCATTCAGTTTTTGATCATAATTCTTCTCATAATCTATTGCAGCTGCCTTGAGATCAGCAATTTCCTTGGCCAAATTTTTGGCTAGGGTCTTGCTTTTCTTATAGGCTTGCAATAGTACTTGATATTCATCTAGGAGTTGATGAATATCTCCCTCAGACTCAGATATATTCTCATCACTTGATGAAGAATAATCTGACTCTGAACTAGAACTGAAATCAGAACTTTGAGTTAAACCTTGTACCTGACTGGGTCCTGGCTGCTCCAGGTTTTTGGTACTTTCAGTCAAAGCCATCAGTCCTTGGCTTTGACAGTCTTCTTGCTCATAGATAGATTCCATGATCTGCATAAACTCTTCTTCTTCTTCAGCAAATAGCCCAATATAGGCTTCAGCATCTGTCTCAGTGTCTGAAGAAGACATATCTGAAAGAGTCTTCTCATTCTTTGCAACAAAGGACTTCTCCTTCTTTCCTTTGAAGTGTGTTTTCTTTTTGTCACTGGATTCTTTCCTTCTTTCAGGACAGTCTGCAATAACATGGCCCTGTCTATTGCAGCAGTAACAAATTATCTTGGATCCAGTTGCCTTACTAGTCTTGGTCCTTTTCTTGTCCTTCTTTGAAGGCTTCTTTTCCTGATACTGAACCTCTTTCCCTTTGGAAGATGAAGGTCTAGACCTCCACTGTTTCTTCTTAAGGAACTTCTGAAAATGTCTGGTGAATGCAGCAAAGTCTTCATCACTTTCACTGCTTGTAGATTTTGTACTTTTTGACTCTTCAGATTCTGATTCAACTACCTCTGGAGGAGGAGTTGATGACTTGGTCCTGCTCTTTCTGGGTACATCTGACTTAAAGGCAACAGTCTTTTCTCTGTATTCAGTCCTTGTTGACTTTTCTTCTTCTTTTCTTACTGACAATTGCATCTCATAAGATAACAACTTGCCAAAAAGTGTGGGAGGAGGAATTTCTCCCAACTTTGCCATTTCTCTGATGGCACAAATCTTGGTGTCCCAGTCTTTGGTTAGGGACCTTAAGAATTTATCATTCAACTCATAGTTTGTGAACTCTCTTCCATATGACATGAGTTCATTTACAATTCTATAAAATTTCTTGTAGCATTCAGTGATGCTATCTCCTCTTCCTTGCCTAAAGCTCTCATATTCTTGATTAAGCAAGGACTTCCTATCTTGCCTTACTTCTTCAGAACCTTCCATATAGACAATGAGGGTGTCCCACATTTCTTTTGCAGTTTTACAGTGAATAAGGTTCTGGAAGGTGGCATCATCAATTGCACTAACTATTATATTCTGTGCTCTTTTGTCCATGGTTGCTAGGACAATCTCATCCTTGGTCATTTCAGAGAAATCCTTTGGAGTCCTCTGATTTGCATCCAATACTGAAATCTTCATGGGCACATATGGCCCTTCTTTGACTGTGATGTATATCCTAGGGATCAGAGGCTTCCATAAAAAGCCTAACCCTCTCTTTCCAGATCCCAAAGATCTCTTTTCTGCATATAGGTAGTTTCATTGAACCCAACTCCTTATGATTCTCTGAAGAACCCATGTTCTTGATTTTCTTGAAACTGTTTCCTGTTTTCTGACTTATACTGAATCTGCCAAACTGGATCTCCTCAGACAGTTAGTCCTGATTTTGAGGAACCTGGCTCTGATACCACTTGAAAGATATGGTACCTAAACACCTAGAGGGGGGGGGGTGAATAGGTGACCTAATCCTTTTCTAACTTTTGTTTGGCAGTCAACAGTTTATAACACAGATTTCTAAATAAGTTATCACAGCACACAGCAATTCTCAACACAGTACAATCACAGCACAGAATACACAAGATTTTATAGTGGTTCCCCAATCTTTGGGTACATCCACTTTCCCCCTTCGCCTATCTAGCAGTGTACTAGATTCGGCCAAACTTCTCCACTAGCTCAGAACCCAACAAGGTTCCTTCCTCAGGCCCAAAGCCTTACACTCAGCCAAAAGGCCTACACTCAGCCACCCAGGCCTACACTCAGCCAATTAAAGGCCTACACTCAGAGTTCTTCAACTCCTACACTCAGGCACCAAGCCCTACCCTCAGCCTTTATAAAATAGGCTTACAATCACTCAGATCCAATGGATCTTACAAGTTTAAAATAGAAATTACAAATGCTAACTCTACAACTCAGAAAGGATGAGAGGAGTTGAGAGTTCCTTGAAGAGTTCTTGGAAGAACTCAGCTTGATCCAAACTGACTTAGCTTTCTTCAAAGCTTCTTGAGTAGAACTGAATTAGTCTGAATCTTCTGCAGTTAATCCTTGATCTCTGCTTCTTGAAATCCAGATGACTCTGAATTCTTCTTCACAGCCTTAGTTCCAAAGACTGAATCCTTGGTTGGAGCTCTCTCTCTCCAACTACTTAGATCTGCAGTTGGACTGCCTGATCTTCTTGTGTTGATCCTCTGTGTATCACTTCTTGATTTAGTCTGATCAACTACTTCAATTATTCTCACAACAAGTAATGATTGTGAACAACTTAACCACTTCACTTACTCATTCTGTAAACTGTGGGTGCCTATTTATAGGCTTCCTTCATGGTAACCGGCTGATCTGGTTTATAACAGACTTTTGACTTCACTGACAGTTGCTGTAGACCGGCTGGATTGGCAGCTGTCATGTCAACCAGTCACTTCTTGAAATCTCACTAACTTGTCAGATAGTGTCGAGACTTTCTGTTCTTAAGTGTCGACACTTATAGACCAAGTGTCGACACATGTTGTGTAAGTGTCGACACAAGTCTACAAGGTGTCGACACAGTTCCTTGTATGTCTCGACACAGTTACTTCTGCATGTGTCGACACTGAAATTGAGTGTCGACACAAGTATTTGTACTTCATTCTTTATCTGTATTCTTCTAAGTGTCGACACATCTCCTTTGTGTCGACACATCTTCATGTGTTGAAACTGTCAAGTGTCGACACTGCTTCTTGGTGTCGACACAAGTCTTCAATCTTGTTTCTTCAGCTGAGTGTCGACACATTCCTTTAGTGTCGACACTTGTACTTAGAATATTTTACAACTTTTCTGTTCTTTGCTAAGTGTCGACACAGCTCCTTGTGTCGACACTTTCTTCAAGTGTTGAGTCTTCTGGTTATGTGTCGACACATTGTGCTGAGTGTCGACACAATCTTCAAGTGTTGACTCCTTTAAGTGTGTGTCGACACATTGTGCTGAGTGTCGACACATTCTTCATATGTTGACTCTGCTGAATGAGTGTCGACACATTGTGTTGAGTGTCGACACTTGTACTTAGTCTCTGCAGAATTATGCTGAGTGTCGACACA
Organism: Platanthera guangdongensis; assembly: GCA_039583875.1. Classification (NCBI taxonomy): domain Eukaryota; kingdom Viridiplantae; phylum Streptophyta; class Magnoliopsida; order Asparagales; family Orchidaceae; genus Platanthera; species Platanthera guangdongensis. Next base: position 86,472,189 of record CM077163.1, read on the forward strand.
ACTCCAAGTGTCGACACTTTCTGATGTTGACTCAGCTCTACTAGATGTCGACACTTCTGCTAAGTGTCGACACAGCTTTTCTGCATCCTTCTACACTGAGTGTCGACACAGCTCCAAGTGTCGACACTTTCTGACTGGTGTCGACACTTCTTCCCAGGTGTCGACACAATGACTCCAAGTGTCGACACTGCATGTCTGGGTGTCGACACAAGCTTTCTCAAGTGTCGACACTTTGCCTCTGGGTGTCGACACATGGACTTAGAAATTTTCAGCTTCAGTCCAGTGTATGTCTAACCTGCACAAGTAACTCAAACAAACATCAAATACATTCTGATGTATATCATTGAGTTAGGTGAGGCTTCTTCAAATCAGGTACATTTGACCAATGTACCCAACACACGACTCTAAGGTTAGTATAGTATGTATAAAAAAATAGTCCTTACGCTTAAGGAAAAAATAGTGCCTTAGTTTTATAAACATGATGTGCATGAGATACTTGTAGTAATAATTTAGAGTTTAAAATACCTAACATGCAACCTAACATAAATCCTTCCCAGAAGACAAGTAAACAACCACAAATAGACAAAAATAACAGTTTTAGTTCATACCCAGCATCACAAGAAGCCACCAGTGGGCTTCAATAACCTGACACGAACCCACTGGTGAGCGTGCGTGTCTATACATAGAGGAAAAAACTACCTCCTTAGCACAGAGGAAAGACCTCAGCAAAACCCAAGAGGTTGCTAGCAGACTCCACAGGAAACTAGCCGCGCAATCGGCTACTGCTCTGAACCTGAGACATTCAAAAAAAAAACACCTCAGCAAGTAAAACAAAATATCTGAATAAGAGCATTAGGTCAAAATAGTACGAGTAAAAACAAGAAATGAATATGACAATAAAAGCAAACACTGTCCAAGAAAATTCAAAGTGCACCACGCACGAGAAATCAGCAACAACCCTGCTAAAAAAACCTGCAGAGGCTATAAGGCTACCATGTGCCAAGAAAATATAGCAATTTAAAAGGAAGAAAATAACTAACAATCCTAGCTTGTGAGTTAATAACAGTAGTAAACACAATATAGATCTGGGTTGGTGACAAAACAGTCCCCCAAACAACTAATTCCAACAAATATACTCAAGGGCCTAATAGTGGGAGCACTAGGGTCCAACACACCAACATACCCAGCTCGTACCTGGGACAAAAAGGTGGCGGCCATGGCTCAACACACAACACCCCCCTCTTCAGAGCCACAAAACACCACAACCTGCCATAACTCATGATTCGGCCTTTGATAAGAAAACAATAGCCGACAAATAACCCCAATCCCAAAGGACGTTCACTCGGGAGAAAAGAAAAGACTAAGGCAAAAGAGTCGAGATCTCTCGACGCAGCGTTGAGTGAATGCCACTCACTCAACGCCACGCATCTAGAGAGTTGGATATTTATTCCAACTCTCTCTCCTACCCCTCCTACCCGACCACAGTAGCCCTAAACTTAAGCTTACAACTAAATTAAGCATTACCCTGACACCAGCTATTAACTGGACAAAAGCCGAGACAAATAAGAGAGAAAGCTTGATTTAAATCTAGAAAATAATGAAGCAGCACATGGCTGGAATGAAGGAAAATGTCAACCTGCTGCTCTAACGTCTAGGGAGGAAATAAAGAGAACATAGTTATTGCACAGGAAATGAAAACAGAGTAAGAGTTAGAAATAATTTGGCAAAGTCAAGGGAGCCCCTTGTCTCTACCTCCAGGAAATCAACAGCTATCTCCAAAGCTTGGCACCGACGGCAAGATCGACCACCTAGAAGACCAAAACTGAAGCTTTGAGGAAGAAGAAGTGAAAACCCGAAAAAAAACCCTAGCTCTTAAAGACAACCCTAGAACAAAAGATACTTACCTAGGAAGGAAGATCTAGCGAGAGCAAGCCAAATATGCAGACACACGAGGAAACCGAGCTAAAATCCTCAAGAAATCACCGGCCAAAACTCCAACACCACCACTGCCCAAAACCTTCCGATGGAACTATTCCAGGCTCGGGAAAGGAGAAAATGAAGAGGAATATTCACGTACGGTCAAAAAAGGGGTTCCCAGAAAAATGTACGTAACACGCCCCGTACACGCCCGTGACACGGCCGTGTCAGGTCCGACACGCCCGTGTCACAGCCGTGTATTCACTCAAACACCGCTCGACGATCGTCGAGCGCCGATCGTCAAACAGAGAGAGACACGCCCCGTGTCACGCCCGTGTCAGATACGACACGCCCGTGACACGGTCGTGTACTCACTCAAACACTGCTCGACGATCGTCGATCGCAGATCATCAAACAGAGAGAGACACGCCCCGTGTCATGCCTCTGTCAGATACGACACGCTCGTGACACGGACGTGTACTCACTCAAACACCGCTCGGCGATCGTCGAGCGCCGATCGTCGAACAGAGAGAGACACGCCCCATGTCACGCCTGTGTCAGATATGACATGCCCGTGACACGGCCGTATACTTACTCGAAAGAATACGTCGACCGATTTTCGTTGACCACGCTACCGAAAAGCCCCACCCGAGCACGACACACCTTGTGACACGCCCATGTCCCAGGCCGTGTCATCCAAAAATAGAATCAGCTAACAACTTAGCTAAAGAAAAAAACAAATCACCAGCCTTACCAAACTCAGCCACACAAGGCCAAACATAGCAATACCAACCACTACCAGCTAACCAAACAAACGTCAAAATGACGCGGAAACGAACGATCTCGGATTTCGACAAAACTCGCACCGTAACTAAACACCCAAGCTTCAAAAACAACGGCGAAGTCGAAAACAACATCCGACGATCAAACACTAGGTCTAACACCTCCCAAGCCAAAGTACAAGCATTCCCCAAGAGGCTCAGCCGAGTCACCAAAACCGACTCCGGCTAGCTGGGGAATCCTGCAAACAGGCTTCAAATAGGCCACTCAAGGAACCTAAATAGCTAAGACCACGCCCTAACAACGGGAAAAGGCCAGAAACCCGTCAATGTAACGCCAAACAATGATCAAACAAAACATAGAAAAACTGGGGGCGTTACATGGATGTGAAGTTAGCCTTCCTGAATGGTGACTTAAAGGAAAAAGTCTATGTTGAGCAGCCTCCAAGTTTTGTTGTTCCTAACTGACTGATTTTATTTATAGACTTAGGAAAGCTCTATATGGGCTGAAGCAAGACCCTAGGTATTGGTATGAGACATTGTCTAGATTCTTCATTGAGAAAAAATTTGCAAGAGGGAAGACAGACATGACCATATTGCTAAGGGAATCTAAGGGCAATATCATCCTAGTACAGATCTATGTAGATGACATAATATTTGTATCTACTGATGAAAATATTTGCAGGAAGTTTGCCAAACTTATGCAAGGGAAGTTTGCCAAACTTATGCAAGGGAAGTTTGATATCAACAGTATGGGTAAGCTCAAGTACTACTTGGGTCTCCAAGTATGATAGACTGAAGATGGCTTTCCATATCCCATTCTAAGTTCACCATGGAGTTAATCAAAAAGTTTGGTATGTAGAATGCGTCCACCATGAAAACTCCCATGAGGTTAAGTATGCCAATAGCCAAAGATGAGGCAGGGAAACCAGTTGATGAAACTTTATATAGAGGGATAATTGGCTCCCTTCTATATCTTACTACTAGTAGGCCAGACATCATGTATGGTACATGTGTTTATGCTAGGTATTAGGTTATCCCTAAAAAATCTCATTACTCTGTTACTGAGAGGAGTTTTAGGTATCTTAAGGGCACACCAGATCTTGGCCTATGGTACCCTGGAAATGGGGAGTTTGAACTAACAGGATATTTAGATGCAGATTTTGCAGGCTGCTAAGAGGACATGAAGAGCACTTCTGGAACCTATCAGTTATTCGAAGGAAGACTAGTGTCCTGGAGCAGCAAGAAGCAAACCAGCGTGGCAATCTCAATTGTAGAGTCAGAGTACATCTCACCTGTAGCTGGTGTACTCAGGTACTATGGATTCAGCATTAGCTCCAGGACTATAACCTCTAGATAAGTAGAAGTCTTTTATATTATGATTCTACTAGTGCAATCTCAATCTCTAGAAATCCAGTCTCATATAGTAGGAGTAAGCATATTGAGATAAAATATCATTTCATTAGAGAGCATGTGGAATGTGAAGATATAAAACTTGAGTTTATACCTTGAATCAAGCAAGTGACTAACATCTTCACTAAGCCACTAGATGAAACAAAGTTCAACACCTTCAAGTTTGAGTTGGGTATGTTGAACCTGGTATAGCTTCTGTTGCTCCTCATGTTGATTCTTTGTTGCAGGTAGTACGATTTCTTGTATATGGAATGTCCTTTAGTGGGATGAAGATTTGTCAAGTGGTATACCATCTGTGGTATGATTTTTTTAAATGGTTCAAGTGCCATCCAGAGTGGTATAAGCTAAAGTGTCTTCCAGGAAGTATGATAGGATATGCTTCAATTATGGTGGAGGAAGTCCAGCACTTGTAGGGATAGACTCAGCTTCCTGTAGAGAAGGAGCATACAGCTACAAGAGTTGATTATCTGTACTCACAAAGGGGGAGAAGATAATCAGAGGCTAATTCCTCCCTAACTATTTACAGAAGTCAAAAAGGGGAGGAGAATGATATGGGAAACGGATGTGAGAAGGAAATGATCAAAACGATCAAGGCCAGGCATCATCAATTCTGGTGGAGCAGGATGTGATGACCCTGTAGGCAAGAAAGTGTGGTAACCTATAACTTGATACTCTTAATATAACTCTTGTTATAAGATTTTCCAAGTTAACATTTTATTACTGCATATGTTAGTGTATGTCATTGACTCGAAATTTTGATTGAGGGTTTTGACTTCTTCAAATAAGGGAATTTGTTGCGTACATTGCCCACAATATTCCAGATTTGAAGAAGTTAAACAAGTCAATGATATACACATAGTTGTATTTGATGCATGTTCAAGTTCATGCATATAGTTCGGTCCTTGTAACATTGATCAGACAAGTATTCCAAGTGGTGTGACAGGTGGTCATAAAGCAAAGATGTGCAGTGATAGAAATCTGTATAAGTATACAGGTGTTGAGTGAAGTTTCACATTGTAGCTAAATACCCACGCTACGACTCTAGTGGGGAAGCGAAAGCAGCATCTGATAAACAAAACATAGGCTAACCTTGCCCGAAGCCAAAACACAAGCATTCCCGAAGAGACACCACCGAGTCACCAAAACAGACTCCGGCTTGCTAGGGAATCTTGCAAACAGGCTCTCAACCAAGCATCAATGTTGAGTGAAGTTTCACATCAATGCCCTCATAGCCCGGCGAAAAAGATTTAGGAAATTTAATATTTTTGTCATGGTAGAACTTTGTTCGCTCTTTATAAAGCCGATTACTCTCGTAAGAGTTCGCTCGCCACTCATCGAGTTCATTGAGCTGAAATTTACGGTGTTCGGCGGTGAGGGTTGGATCTAGATTTAATGTTAAGAGGGCCCAAAACGCACGGTGCTCTAACTCAACTGGAAGGTGGCAAGCCTTACCATAAACCAAGCGATACGGCGTGCAGCCGATGGAGATCTTATATGCCGTTCGATAGGCCCATAGGGCATCATCTAGTTTTAGTGCAACTTGGGAATTAGAGTTAGATACAATGTTGAGTGAAGTTTCACATTGTAGTTAGCTACAATGTGAATTTTGTAGCAAAGATGTGCAGTGAAAATTCCTATGGTGAAGGTGTTATGGAGGAACCAAGACGTGGAAAGCACTTCTTGGGAATTAGAGTCGGCTATGAGGGTGGCTCACCCTCATCTGTTTCATTAAACTTGTCTGGTATGGTTTCTTCCATTCCCTCTTTCCTTGTTATGTCTTTATTATGTAAAGTTTCGAGGCGAAACTTTCTTTTAGGAGGAGTGACTGTAACGCCCCCGGTTTTTGTTATGGCCAGTGTGTAATTTTGTTTGGCGTTACGTTGGCCTTTGCTGTTGTGAGAGCGTAATCTTCGCTCTTTAGGCCTTTAGTCGCTTGGTTGAGAGCCTGTTTGCAAGATTCCCTAGCAAGCCGGAGTCTGTTTTGGTGACTCGGTGGTGCCTCTTCGGGAAAGCTTGTGTTTTGGCTTCGGGCAACGTTAGCCCAAGTTTTGTTTGTCGAATGTTGCTTTCGCTTCCCCACTAGAGTCCTAGCGTGGGTAGTTAGCTACATTGTGCCTGAGGTAGGGCAGTTTCTCTGAGCTATAAGAGTGTCATCTTCTCTGAGTGTATGATCCAGATTTGGATCTAAGGTAGGGCCTTGTGACTGAGTTGTAGGAGAGTCATTCTCTCGTTGGTAGGACAATCCTCCATAGCCTGAGTTGTAGGACTTGAGTTTAAGTATGAGATAGGTGTTCATTTGATCACTGAGTTGAACTAGCAAGTTTGCTTTGAGGTAGGGTTTGTGCCTGAGTTATAAGTCTTGGAGGAGACTGAGAGATCCTGATGAATCTGTGGTGTAAGCTCTTAGGTGCTAAGTTTTTGGAGAAGTTCATTTTATTATAAGAAGTTAGAAAGGTGGGAGGAGAGTGTATGTACCCATTATCTGGGGAACCACTATAAATTCTGTGTGTGCTCTTTGTGGTTTGTCTGGAAAGCATCTAACTACTAACTAACTACACCCAAAGTTAATAGATAATAATAAAAGATTAAAAAGCCTATTCAGCCCCCTCAAGGTGTTTAGCCACCTTAAAACTAAAGACTTTCAAAGCTCAAGATTATGAGTAACATGCACAATGCCAGATCCACAAAACGGAGAGGGAGAACCATCCGCAATAAGAACCAGAGGCAACCGATTAGTTATATCAAGAGAAGAGAAAAGACAAGAATTTCCAATCATATGATTAGTAGCACCAGAATCAATGGGCCACCTTCCTATAGTGGCCAACTAAGCAGCAACAGAAGTATCAAGAGAAGATGAAGGAGTGGGCATAGAAAACAACTGCAAACCTCATTGTTTAAACAGAACAAACCACGCGAGAAGAGAAGAGAGAAAGAGACCGCACGGTCACGGTGACAACAAACTAGCGGCAAGGAAGAAGCCATGACCAGGATGCGGAGCCCACAACGATTATAGATGCCACAATGACAAGAGAAGTTGTAGAGAGAAGAAAGAGGAAGAGGATAAGCCGCACGGTCATGGTGATAACACACCAATGACTCAGAAGATGTTGCGAACAAAATGTTGAGCCTGTAGTAGAGAGGAGAAGCTGCGTGTACACAACAAGCGTTAAAAGAGGTGAGACCACATGAGTAGAGAAAACAACCCACGAAACAAAACAAGTCAAGAAGCAACTGGTTGGGAGAAAGAAGAAACAAGCCGCAGGAAGAAACAACCCGCGAGGAGAAAGGAGAAAGAAGAAAGTGCGAACAACCAACAAGTCGTGCCAACATAACAAGTCAAAAAGAAGAGCGACTAGCAAAGTAGCCGCGCGAAAAGAACACGCACAAAGAAAGAAGTCGAAGGATTAGTGACAAGGGAGGGAAGGGCAGGAAGCAGAAGCTAACCGAAACAAAAATAAACCGCAATCTGATTGGAGCAGTGGATCGGTTTCCTCTGATACCATGTGAAAAAGTGCTGATTAAATCGACTAGAAGTAAATAAACCACAAATTTTATTGCTCCAAAAAGATAAATAATACATAGGTATGCCCCCTTATTTATAGAAAATGGGGAGATGAGAGAATAAAACAAGAGATGTGGGACTAAATACAATCCCCATGACCTATATGATTTGACAATGTTAATCCTCACACTAGCTAAAGAATAACCGAAGATCACCCATCAATAACAGATGGAAGCAGCCATACCGCTAGGGAAGACCGCTAGACCGTCGGTGTAGGGCGTCAGACCGCAACTATGGGTTGCCACCATACCGTTGTTGCGTCTAACCACCGATCGCTGTTGTGGCTAATCTCCAAACCGCAGTTGCAGCTTACCAACAAACCGCTGCCATGGTTAACCAACAGACTGCTGATGCAGCTACACAGCAGACTGCTGCTGCGATAAACTCCAAACCCCTGAGCCAAACTGCCAGAATAGGGAGACTAGCAGACCGCTGAGCCAAACTGCTAGACCGAGGAGATCAGGTGACTGCTATGACTAGACATCAAACCACCCGCTCTCCTTATGCTTCAACAATTAGTAACATGCGGTAGTAGAATTTGTGACTTGTCTAATCATTGGGAGTAGTCTGTCCAACATTTTGCTTAGTCCGTGCAAGTCCAATCGACGAGTGTAAATTGAGCTACCGCCCAATGATATCTATTATGCCTGTGGTAATTCCAAAGAATGCAGTTCTTGTTGGGTCCATTGCCCACAATATTCCCTAGATTGTATTTAAAGAGGCATCTCCATCAACACTAAGAGTGTATTTGCATTTGATGTTGTTTAGGCTCATCTTGTGCAGGATGTTCCATGGAACAAGTCTAGATAGATTGTTTAAGTGATGTGACAGGTGGCCATAAGGAAGAAAGATGGACACCAAGAGAAGATGCTGGAAAGGCAGGAATTTGCCTAAGTCCACAGGCATTGAGTGAGGTAAGCTGACTCAATGCCATAAGTCAAGGAGCAGTTGACAATGCGGCTAAGTCCACAGGAATTGAGTGAAACAAGCTCACTCAATGCCAGAGGTAAGAAAGAGTGTTGGAAAGCCATAAATAAGGCTAAGTGTTTTGGCATTGAGTGATGAAGACACACTCAATACCATACGACAAAAAGGCTGTAAGTTGAACTTAGTCGAACTGAGCTTCTGAGTTCATCGAGCTCAGTTCAGAATTCGTCGAACTGTGTTCAGAGTTCGTCGAGCTCAGTTCACCATTCGTCGAACTCAGTTCAGAGTAAGGCAGGTTGAGTCAGTATATGCCTAAAGTTAAGAGGAAGATTTTGTCTAAGGCATAACCGCTGAGATAAGTGTTGGTCTCAGCATAACCGTTAAGACAAGTGTTATTCTCAGCATAACCGCTGAGACAAGTGTTTGTCTCAACAGAGAACAACAAAGCATTATGAGAATTAAGCCACAATTTTTTAAAACACAAAAAATTGACTAAGGAAAAAAGCGTTGAGTGAGGCATGTTCACTCAATGCTCTCAATGCTTAAGATGTTGTAGAGGCAGAAAATTTGCTAACAGATAAAGCGTTGAGTGAGACATTCTCACTCAATGCTCTCAATGCCTACGATGCTGTAGAGGCAGAAAATTAGCTAAGGTAAAAAGCATTGAGTGATGAAGACACACTCAACGCTCTCAATGCCTGAGAAGTAGGAAGATTTTACTAAGGCAAAACGCATTGAGTGATGAAGACACACTCAACGCTCTCAACGCCAGAGAAGCAGGAAAATTTTGCTAAGGCAAAAAGCGTTGAGTGAGGCTTATTTCACTCAACGCTCTCAATGCCTAGATAGACAAAATTTTGTCTAAGTATTTTGCCGTTGAGTGAAGCCCGCTCACTCAATGCTTATACTAATGTTGCTTGATTTTTGGCTAAGTCCGCAGCGGGTGAAGTCAGCAAGGCAACAAATCAACATATTTCAAATTAGTTGTGGGATGTCTATAGTACGCGACAAATGTTATCGCAGACGTACTGTACGACAGTTGGCATTAAAGCAAGGTTACTGCAGGTCGTTAAATGTGTGGGGCCCACTCCTCAAGAGATAAAATCAATAAAAGGCAAAGGCGTACTGAGGAAGATAGCTTTTGGAAAAAGCAATCAGACAGTTCTTCTGCTCCACCATTATTGTTGTGCTGAAGAACAGGAAGCTCAAATCAGCAAGATGAAGAGAAAGTTAGTTATTGATATCAACATCGTTAACAATAAGATAACTGGTGTGTTATTCATCTGCACCAACAAGCAAGTCCAGAGTATTATCTTTGAGGAAAGTGTAAGCAGCCAAGGTGTTGGGTACATTGGTCAAATGTACCTGATTTGAAGAAGCCTCACCCAACTCAATGATATACATCATAATGTATTTGATGTATGTTTGAGTTACTTGTGCAGGTTAAGAAAGAATTGGACTGAAGCAAAAAGTTTCTAAGTCCATGTGTCGACACCCAGAGGGAAAGTGTCGACACTTAGGAAAGCTTGTGTCGACACCCAGACAAGCAGTGTCGACACTTGGAGTCATTGTGTCGACACCTGGGAAGCAGAGTCGACACCAGACAGAAAGTGTCGACACTTGGAGCTGTGTCGACACTCAGTGAAGAAAAGTGCAGACAGAAAGTGTCGACACAAGGAGCTGTGTCGACACCCAGTGAAGCTGTGTCTACACCAGAAAGTGTCGACACTTGGAGCTGTGTCGACACTCAGCAAAAGTCTGCAGAGTCTAAGTACAAGTGTCGACATTCAACATAATGTGTCGACACTATGCAGAAGAGTCAGCACTTGAAGTAAGTGTCGACACTCAACACAGTGTGTCGACACTCAACAAAAGACTCAACACTTGAAGAAAGTGTCGACACAAGGAGCTGTGTCGACACTTAGCAAAGAACAAAAAGAACAACAAATTATTCTAAGTACAAGTGTCGACACTATGGGAATGTGTCGACACTCAGCTGAAGTCTCAACAACAAGAAGGTGTGTCGACACAAGGAGCTGTGTCGACACTCAGCAAGTTTCAACATAGAAGACTATGTGTCGACACCAAGAAGCAGTGTCGACACTAGACAGATTCAACACAAGAAGCTGTGTCGACACAAAGGAGATGTGTCGACACTTAGAAGAATTCAGCAAAAGCTAGAAGAACAAGTACTTGTGTCGACACTCAATTTTAGTGTCGACACATGCAGAAGAATCTGTGTCGAGACATACAAGGAAATGTGTCGACACCTTGTAGACTTGTGTCGACACTTACACAACATGTGTCGACACTTGGACTATAAGTGTCGACACTTAAAGACAGAAAGTCTCAACATTTACTGACTGTTAGAGATTTTCAAGAAGTGACTGGTTGACATGACAGCTGCCGATCCAGCCGGTCTACAACAACTGTCAGAGATGTTAGAAGTCAGTTATGAACTGGACCAGCCGGTTACCATGAAGAAGGCCTATAAATAGGCATCCACAGTTTACAGAAACTGTTGTTGTTGAAGTTGTTGAGATAAGTTGAAGTAATTGATCAGATTGCTGTCAAGGTTGATCAAATTGTTGAAGTGGTACCAAGGGTATCAACACAAGAAGATCTTGCAGTTCAACTGCAGATCTAAGAAGTTGGAGAGAGAGGGCTCCATCCAAGAAATCAGTCTCTGGAACTAGGCTGAGAAGAAGGATTCAGATTCAATTCTGATTCTTAAGTGGCAGAGGTCAAGGAACAACTGCAGAGGATTCAGCCTTATTCAGTTCTACTCAAGAAGCTTTGAAGAAAGCTAAGTCATGGTGAATCTAGCTGAGTTCTTCCAAGAACTCATCAAGAATCTCTCAACTCCTCCCTTATTATTCTGAGTTGTAGAGTTATATTTTGTAATATCTTTTTAACTTGTAGGATCCTTTGGATCTGAGTGATTGTAAGCCTATATTTATAAAGGCTGAGGGTAGGGCTTGTTTGCCTGAGTGTAGGAGATTGAGATCTCTGAGTGTAGGCCTTGGATTGGCTGAGTGTAGGCCTTGATTGGCTGAGTGTAGGCTTTGGGATAAAGCTGAGTTGTAAGGCTTTGGGCCTGAGGTAGGAACCAATTTGGGTTCTGAGACAGTGCAGGAGTTTGGCCGAATCTAGTACACTGCTAGATAGGCGAAGGGGGAAAGTGGATATACCCATATCTTGGGGAACAACTATAAATCACTGTGTGCTGTGCTGTGAATGTGCTATGGATTAGCTGTGTATGTTTGATTATTGCTGATTGCTGTAATAAACTAGTTAGAAATCTGTGATATAACTGATTGGCTGCCAACAAAGTTAGGAAAGGATTAGGTCACCTATTCCCCCCCCCCCCTCTAGGTGTTTAGGTACCATATCTTTCAAGTGGTATCAGAGCCAGGTTCCTCAAAACAAGGACTAACAGCCTGAGGAAATCCTGTTTGGCAGATTCAGAGTAAGGTATTACACAGTTTCAAGAAAATCAAGAACATTAAGAAACATGGGTTCTTATGAGAATCACAAGGAATTGGGTTCCATGAAATTACACATATGCAGGAAAGAGATCTTTGGGATCTGGAAAGAGAGGAAAGACTATTTATGGAAGCCTCTGACCCTAGAATCTACATTACAGTTAAGGAAGGGCCTTATGTGCCAATGAAGATTTCAGTATTGGATGCAAATCAGAGGACTCCAAAGGATTTCTCTGAGATGACTAAGGATGAAATTGTCCTAGCCACCATGGACAAGAGGGCACAGAACATAATAGTGAGTGTCATTGATGATGCCACTTTTCAGAACTTAATTCACTGTAAGACAGCAAAAGAGATGTGGGATACTCTCATTGTCTATATGGAAGGTTCTGAAGAAGTTAGGCAAGATAGGAAGTCCTTGCTAAATCGGGAGTATGAGAGCTTTAGGCAAGGAAAGAGTGATAGCATCACTGAGTGCTATAAGAAATTTTACAGAATAGTTAATGAACTCATGTCTTATGGAAGAGAGTTCACTAACTATGAACTAAATGACAAGTTCTTAAGGTCCCTAACCAAAGATTGGGACACCAAGATCTGTGCCATAAGAGAAGTGGCTAAGTTGGGGGAAATTCCACCTCCCACACTGTTTGGCAAGCTATTGTCATATGAGATGCAGTTAACAGTGAGAAAAGAGGAGGAGAAATCAACAAGGACTGAGCACAAAGAAAGAACTGTTGCTTTCAAGACAGAAGTTCCCAGAAAGTGCAGGAATAAGTCTTCAACTCCACCTCCAGAGGTAGTTGAATCAGAATCTGATGAGTCTATCAACACAAAGAGTGAGAGCAGTGAAAGTGATGAAGACTTTGCTGCCTTCACTAGACATTTTCAGAAATTCCTAAGGAAGAAATAGTGGAGGTCAAAACCTTCTTCTTCAAAGGGAAAGGAAGCCTTTCATCAGGAGAAAAAGTCTTCAAAGAAAGATAGGAAGAGGACAAAGTCAAGCAAGGCAACTGGTTCAAAGATTGTTTGCTATTGCTGCAATAGACAGGGCCATGTTATTGCAGATTGTCCAGAGAAGAGAAAGGATTCTGGTGACAGGAAAAAGACTTACTTCAAAGGGAAGAAAGAAAGTCTTTTGTTGCTAAGAAGGAGAAGACTCTATCAGATATATCTTCTTCAGAAACTGAGTCTGAGGCTGAAGCCTACATAGGGTTGTATGCAGAAGAAGAAGAGGAAGAATTCATGGAGATCTTGGAGTCAATTTATGAACAAGAAGACAGTCATTACCAAGGGCTAATGGCTTTGGCAGAAAGTGCCAAAATCCTGGAGCAGGCAGGACCCAGTCAGGTACAAAGTTCAAGTTTAAATTCAGATTCTTGTTCTAGTTCAGAATCAGATTCTTCTTCATCAAGTGATGAGAATGTATCTGAGTCTGAGGATGATATTCATCAGCTTATAAATGAATATAAGGTGCTGTTGCAAGCCTACAAGAAATGCAAGACCCTAGCCAAAAGTTAGGCAAAGGAGATTGCTGATCTCAAGGCTGTTGCAACAGATTTTGAGAAACAATTTGATCAAAAATTGAATGAGGTAGCCAGGCTGAAACACATTACTGTGATTCAGATGGGAACTATCACCTATAAGAATGATCAAATTAAGAGACTGGAGATCAATCTTCAGAAAGAAAGAGAGCTTGTTGCTAGGTTTTCAAAACCTAAATCAGTGCTACCTTTAATTGATGAATTTGTTCATCATAAAGGCAAGGCTGGACTGGGCTTTGTTAGACCTGCAGGGACTGAGCAGTCCAAGTTTAAGTCCAAGGGCAAAGCCCCAACATTCAATAGGTCTGCTGTAGATAAAACAGCAAAGATTGTACCTAAGCAAAGGTACAACAAGTTTGAATGCTGGTGCTGTGGCAAGGTTGGCCACTTTGCAGTGGACTGTTAGCACAATGCCAGTGCCAAGGTGAGTAGCAAGCTACCTGGTGGAAAGCCAGTAGGTAGCTTTGTCAAGTTACAGACTAACAAGTACCAAGGACCCAAGATTGCTTTGGGTTCTAAGGTCCATTAATCTGTTTTGCAGGTGAGTCCAAGTGGCCATACCCCTACATGGTACTTGGACAGTGGATGTTCCAGACATATGACTGGAACTAGGGGACTACTGAAGGACTACATTCCAATCAAAAATGGTCCTAAAGTGACCTTTGGTTGTTCTGAAAAAGGAATCATCAAAGGGTTTGGTAACATTTCTTCAACCTTGTTACCATTACTCAAGTGACTTATGTTAAAGGGTTGAAACACAACCTAATAAGTATAAGTCAGTTAAGTGATGTAGGGTATGACATCTCATTTGTTAAAAATGGTTGTCATATCAAGAGGTCAAGTGATCAAGAGATCATTTTGACAGGATATAGAAAGAGGAATGTCTACTATCTAGACATTATGATTGAGAACAATGGTTCTCCTGTTTATCTTGTAGCTGATGAGACAGTCTCTCATTGTATCAAATGGCACAAGAGGCTAGCCCATCTAAACTACAAGACTATTAGCACACTCTTTAGCAAAGAGTTAGTGAGGAATGGTCCTCAAGTTAAGTGTGTTAAAGATGGCATTTGCTCAGCTTGTCAAAAGTGCAAGCAGACTAAATCCACTTTTAGAAGCATAGATAACAAAGATGCTGTGAGGTGTTTGTACCTCTTGCATTTGGATCTCTTTGGTCTAATGCCAGTTCACAGCTTAGGTAGGAAGGTCTATACCCTTGTAGTTGTAGATGACTACTCAAGGTTTTCCTGGGTGTTCTTCTTAAGACAGAAATCTGAAACACCTAGTGTCTTCTACAGCTTTGTTAAGCAAATTCAGAATGAACTTAATAGTACTGTGGTCAAAATTAGAAGTGACCATGGTACTGAGTTTCAATCTGAAAGCATGACAAAACTATGTGAAGACTTTGGGATATTTCAAGAATTCTCTTCACCTAGAACACCTCAGCAAAATGGTATTGCTGAGAGGAAAAATAGGACCTTGATAGAAGCTGGTAGAACCCTACTAAGTGATACATCACTGCCTGAGTATTTCTGGGCTGAAGCAGTTAACACTGCATGCCATGTTATAAATAGGGCTACCATCACTAAAAGGCTAAACAAGACCCCCTATGAAGTTGTGAAAGGCAGGAAACCAAACCTATCCTATTTTTGGATCTTTGGTTGTAAATGCTTCATACTTAACAATGGGAAGTCTTACTTGACTAAGTTTGCTGCCAAGTCCCAAGAGGGAATTTTTGTTGGGTACAGCAATAATAGTAAGGCTTATAGAGTCTACAACTTGACTACACAAGTTGTAGAAGAATCAGTGCATGTAGTTTTTGATGAGACTAAACTTATTAATAATGAGTTGTCTAGCAATGTATGCAGCCCCACAGGTTTGACAAAGACAATGGACAAGCTGACTATAGAAGAAGTGCCTGCTGCAAGACAGCAAGGAGAGGAGAGTAGCTGTTGTCCAGGGGGAGAACTACATGTGCCAATTGCTGAAGAAATCCAAGGAATACAGCATGATGCAGATGCTGAAGTGGTTCAACCTGAAGTGAGGATGCCTCCAACCCACAGGCATCTTAGAGATCATCCAGTAGAGCTGATTATTGGAGATCCAAGACAAGGAGTACAAACCAGGAGTAGAAACATGAATGCTACAATCTATTCCAGCTTTTTGTCTCAAGTTGAACCTAAAGATTTGAAGAAGCAATAATGGATCCACAATGGACTGAAGCAATGCAAGAAGAGCTTAATCAGTTCAAGAGGTGCAAGGTTTGGGAACTTGTTCCTAAACCTAAAGACCACAATGTAATAGGAGTTAAGTGGATCTACAGGAATAAGATGGATGAACAAGGTGTCATCATTAAGAATAAAGCTAGACTGGTTGCTAAAGGATATATGCAAGAAGAAGGTATTGATTTTGATCAAACCTTTGCTCTAGTAGCCAGACTGGAAGCCATAAGAATGTTCTTGGCCTATGCAACCTATCAAGGATTCAAGGTATACCAAATGGATGTCAAGCCAGCATTCCTAAATGGTAATTTTAAAGAAGAAGTCTATGTGGAGCAGCCTGCAGGTTTTGTTGATGCAACTCTACCTCATTATGTCTATAGACTTAGGAAAGCTTTATATGGGTTAAAGCAAGCCCCTAGGGCTTGGTATGAAACCCTATCTAGTTTCCTCATTGAGAACAAGTTCTCAAGGGGGAAATAGATAAGACTCTATTCCTTAGGGAATCTAGAGGCAAAGTCATACTAGTCCAAATATATGTAGATGACATTATATTTGGGTCTACTGAAAGCAGCCTTTGCAAAAAGTTTGCAAAACTTATGCAAGGTCAGTTTGAAATGAGTAGTATGGGAGAGCTGAAGTTTTTCTTGGGTCTCCAAGTTAAACAGACTGAGAGTGGTTTGTCAATTTGTCAGTCAAAGTTCACCCTAGAACTCATAAGGAAGTATGGTATGGATTCATCCAGTACCATGAAGACTCCTATGGGGTCAAGTATGTCTCTTAGCAAGGATGATGCAGGGAAACCTGTAGATGAAAACTTGTATAGAGGGATAGTTGGCTCCCTATTATACTTAACTGCTAGTAGACCAGACATCATGTATGCTACATGTGTTTGTGCAAGGTATCAAGCCTGCCCTAAAGAGTCTCACTTGACTGCTGTCAAGAGAATTTTGAGAATCTAAAGGGCACTCCTATCTAGGCCTCTGGTACCCTAGGAATGGAGACTTTGATCTAACAGGTTATTCAGATGCAGACTTTGCAGGATGCAAAGAGGATAGAAAGAGCACTACTGGAACCTGTCAATTCCTAGGTGGAAGACTAATTTCATGGAGCAGCAAAAAGCAGACTAGTGTGGCTATCTCCACAGCTGAGTCAGAATATGTGGCTGCAGGAAGTTGCTGTGCTCAACTTCTGTGGATTCAACATCAGCTAGAGGACTATGGATTTCAGGTAAGTGAACTCCACTTTACTGTGATTCTACAAGTGCTATTTCAATAGCTAATAACCCTGTATCTCTAGTAGAACAAAACATATTGAGATTAAATATCACTTTCTTAGAGAACATGTAGAAAGAGAAGATATTTCACTTGATATGTTTAAAACAGATGAACAAGTAGCTGATATGTTTACAAGCCACTAGAAGAAGCTAAGTTCAATAGATCAAAATTGAACTAGGTATGATAAACTTAGACCTAAGTTTACAGAATAGAAAATTTGGCTAAGTAAAAAGGTGTCGACATAGACAAGTCTTTAATCGACACAGATAGTGGGTGACACTTCAGGAAAATGTCGAAACACTAAAATGTGGTGTCGACACTTCAGAATGTTAGTGTCGACAACATGACAAGTAGGTGTCGACACAATAATAGGGTGTCGCACTTATGTTTACTCAGAATTTCTAGTAAAGTCTGAATGTGTGGTATGGTGTCGACTAACCAAGTGTCGAACATAATATTGGTACTAGGACACACCTCGATAGGTGTCGACACATTGACCATGACAAGTAGAGCTGTCTGATTCTACTCATCAGGGTATAAATAGTTCGATTGTGACACGCATTCAAGTTTCGAGGACCCAAAACTATGTGGTGTTTCTCCTAACTCCAACCTAAATGGTAAGTTCAACTGAACAGCCTACATTGCAGATCAAGTCAAATCGGTGTAACCCTAGGCCTACTCTAATAGGGAATCAACCAAGATTGAAGTGCTCGATTCCACTGGTGCTGCATGAGAATCTGGATACAGCTCATCCTGAGTTCATGGATCCGGTCATGATTTCACCTAAAAAGTCTTGAGAAAGGTGCTTACAGCTACCGAAGACTCAAGATGAAGGACCTCCAAGATTGAAGCTTTAGTTGGACTTGATACCTAGCTAATGACAAGCCTGAACAACCACACATGCTAATGTTATCCTCAGTAAGCCAAGGCAACAGGTGTCAGCCTCCATGTTCAATGTCATGACCAGAATAATATTCACCCTAAGAACAGATTGGTCTATGATAGTTTATGAAGAAAAATAAAGGAAAGTCTGAAAAAGCCCAACCTGGGCAGGATTATCAGTCTCTACCTAGCTGGTACCATACCAGAGGTAATGAGCTCTGCTGCTGGAAGTAAGATCAATCATATGAGGAAGATGGATCAAAGGATCTTTTCTAGATGGAAAGGGTGTTTGTCAAAGGAAATGCCTACCCCTGAGAAGCCAGTTCAGAGAAAGTCACTCCTCTCCCAGGAAGAAAAGGCAAACTGCTGTTGTGGCACAAGAGTCCTCAAGCAGTTCTGAGAGTGAAGAACAGGTGGTGTTCACACCTGATGAGCAAGAGGAAGAGACAGTAGTAAAGACTCCTGCTCCTCAAGAGACTGCTGAGATCCAGGGTGAGCTGCCTCCAGCTAGCCCCATCCATAGGATATCACAGTCAGGGGAGCTTCCAGGTGTAGCAGAACCCTCTACACTGGAGAGTGAACAAGCCACCTCCATTATACAAGAGGTACTCTCTGAACTAAACACTTTAGATTTTTCTATAGTAGATTTTGATTTGTCTGATGTCCATCAGCAAACTCAGCTAAACAGTCAAGTTCCAGATGTTATTTTAGAAGACAAATCTGCTGAACAAGAAGTGGTACCTGTGTAACATCCCATTTCCAACTAGACCCCTAATGGTGGTTATTGGCCATGACTAGGTCTTACCAAACCCTAGGAAGCCCAAGAAGACCAAGGAAACCTAAGAATGTGGCTGAGACCACTATGGTGTGCAAATAGTAAATTCCTGAACCTTTGTTTAAGATAACCATGGGCATCACCAAGACTTCAAGACCCCACCATGTTCTCAACAAACCATGGTAGGATCCATTAGATCAATAAGGACCCATGGATGGCAGTCAAAAGGGTTAAGTTGACCCAAGTCAACCCTAACCCTAAATGGTTCAAACCAACCTACTTAGGTCAATTGACCATCCCCAAGCCAAGTGGGCCGCACCCAAGCCCACCTAACCCTAGAGTGAGGTCAAAGGGTCACCTAGGACCCATTGGGGTCCACCCAAGAGGCTGAGTTGACCAAAGTCAACTCTAACCCCTAAATGGGTCAACCTAGCCTACATTGGGTCAAACTGGCCTACACAAGGGCCAATTGAAGTTCCCTTAGCCAAGTGGACCCCACACATACCTTCATAACCATAGTGAGATGCCACCGGGTCACCAGGACCCATTGGGGCCAACCAAAAAAGCTAAGTTGACCAAGTCAACTCTAGCCCTAAAGTAGTCAAGGTACCCTATTTAAGGGTCAAGTGACCTCCAAAGGGCCAATACAATCCTACCTAGGCCTTAGGGGAGGCCAATGAGTCACTAAGGACCCATTTGGGCCAACCTCAAAGACCAAAATGACCTAAGTCAACCGTAGCCTAGGTTTTGGTCAAGCTAGCCCAAATGGGCTAACTCAAGCTCAAGCCCAACTCACTTTGGGCTAACCATATATTTGGTGGATGAAATAAACATGTGGGCTGCCAATATGAGATTTACCAGCCAACTTAGTGACTAGGAGAGAGAGAGAGAGAGAGAGAGAGAGAGAGAATCTCAAAAATAAAGAATAATTTAGGAGAGAGAAAGGGGTATTTAAGGGTGTTAAGGGAAATGAGCCACTTGGACCCATGCCATCAGCCCCCACATGGGCTGGCTGACCCATTGAGTCATGAGAAGGAGCTGGAATGGAGTGAGACCCACCCATACATGCTTGGTGACAAAAACAAGGCAAACCCACCACCTTGCACTTAGGAATTATCACCCTCCCCTCCATACTTCATCCTCTCACTCTCTCCCTCTCCCATTACAGTTTCACCACTCTCAGAACGAGTTGAGCAGCAGCAAGAGATAGAGAGAAACCAAGCTTTGGCCGTGAAAACTAAGGGAGAAGCGCCGCCACCGCCGCCATGGTTCCCCGCCGCTCCTCACGTTGCAAGGCCGCTGGGAAGTCCTCCCTCACCTCTCTCTTCATGCTTAGATCTTAGGAATACCTAGGTTATGGTTCGGGGTCGAATGAGCCCGAGCCCAACACTCATTTTTCAGCCATTAATGGCGGTTTTGAAGCTCTCGGTGAGGTGGCGCCGCCACCTTCCGCCGCCCCTAGCCGCGGGAAAAAGCTCGCCCCCACCACCGTGAGGGGAGAGGAGAAGTTGGCCGGTGGAGGCGCCGCCGGAGGCGGCCGGAAAGCCCGTGAAACTCGGGCTGGCATGCAGGCGGTTTGGGGAAGAAATACAGCAGCCGTCGGATTTGCTTTAGGATTAGTGCCATGCAACATTTGAAATTTCTGGATTATTTAATTTTGTGAATAGTGATTTTGTGTCCTTTTTATATCCGAATTTTGCATGTCATATTTAGGGCCCGTACATCCATGTTCATAAAACGTTCTCAACATGCAATTTGTAGGTCTTGGAGTCACCTTTAATTGATATAATACACATAATTTTTGGTTAAGGCTACTGCCCTATAGAGCCATTTTCCTAGGGCTGGTCCTAGAGTAGGGCAGAAATTACAATGGGTGCCCTTCCCAAACCCAAGTCCAAATGGGCTGAAATTTTGGCATGTGGCCAAAATTAGGTATAGCTAGGCCCTACCCAAAAATGGGAATTTTTGGGGAATATAAGTATATAGTTTTTAGCCCAAATATGATAAATTAAATTTTGTTGATATTAAGAGCATATCAACCAAAATGCCCCATATTTTGGTGGCCTGCCCTTAGTAGTATATTAGACCTATGGTAGAAATATTAGCAATTTACCCCTCTGCATATTGAGATATCTCACATGCAAGATCAAAAAAATTAAATGGCCTTGGGCTGCAAATAGCAAAATGCAGAAATTTGAAAGTGATGCCCAAGCCCATCCAGAGGCCCATATGACTTGAGATTTTGGTAAGTAACTGGTTAGGGCATATTAGGCCCCTGCCCAAAAATTGGGATTTATTGTAATTAAAAATTATGGTGAAATTACCAAATTACCCCTAGGTTTGTTTAGGTGATTCTTGGGTTAATTCAACTCTAAAATGCCCAAACTTTGGTGGCTTGTCCTTCAGGACATTATAAATAAATGTTTTAAATTTCATCAAGTTTGGACCAATGTATGGTGGGTAATCCCACATGCAAATGATGAACATGCTTAGGCTTGGTGTGCCAATAGTAATTTTGAAATTTTGAGTATTAGGCCCATTTGGATCATGCTAAATTCATGTAATTAATTTCAGTGGCCTATTAGGATGAGTTTTACCCTCATTGAAATAATGGGATTTTTGGAATCAAAAATCCATTATTTGAATTATTGAATTAATAGGACTTTTGAAGAATAAATGTTGAAATTAGTTTGTCACTTAGTTATTTCCCCAAATTTTGTCAAAATAATATCATGACATGTTTAACTCCTAAAAATTTTTATGTCTCTGTTTGAGGAATATTGATAAGAGGAATGTGGAAATTACATTTTGCCCTTATTTCATTTAATTTAGAATTATTGCAAATACTCAGTAGAAAATTATGAAAAACTTATTGATGACATATCTGAGTATAAATAGCCTTGATTAAGTTTCTCAGCATTTTTGGATGAACCACAAATGTTTAGATCTCATAATGGCATTTTGGTAAATTATTAGAAATAAAAGTTAATAGCCATTGTTACTTGAAAACTAGTGAAATTCGTTTGTGGCACCTCTTTAATATTATGAGCTTGCTGGAAATTTCTTAATAAATTTTGGAAATGAATCCTCATACCTCCTTTGAAAAATATCTAATAGGTGAATTTTGAATTATTTAGGAGATAAATAGAAAATTGAAGAGAAAATTATAAAACTTTGGCTGATAGTATTATTTTACAATTATACAACTTATGGAAAAATTCCTGGGTCAGTGGGATCATAATTTAAGATACTTCATGATCAACTTGGCAATAATTGGCATTTGTAAGAATTTATTAAATAGGAGGTTAATTGAGAAAATAAAATAATCTGGAAATAAATTAATTTAGGTCATGATAGGACTCCGGTAATAATTCTAGGTCATTCGGATGAAAATTTGAAGACATCCTATCACGAACATCACTTAGTATAGGTTGGTCTGCAAATAGTAATTTGGGGAAAAGTCTATTAGGATCAGAGTTGGATTAGTAGAGTTAGTCGAGCTGGATGGATTGGAATGAAAGAATGGATGAGTCACCAGAGAAGTTCTAAGGAGTGCGGGAATCGAGTTGATGTGTGTTAGAAGATAAGCGAGTTCGACGGAAAGATCGTCGTGCCCGCGAGAGTGAAAGGTCTAAACTACCTTAGGATTAGCCTATCCGGAATATGAGAAGGTAAAGGGTAAAGGAAATCAACCAATAATATAAAAGTTACCTTGCGAAAGGGAACGCTGGGCGTAATCCCAACACAGTTTCCTAGTGCCCCTTGAGAGCCCTTCACAGGGAATACCGGGGCAGTCCTGGGTTACGTAAACCTTAAAGAACAAATCAAAAGAGTAATTAAGTAAATAGGGTTTTCACACTGCACTCACTAGTTGGCAAGTATTGGAAATGGTTAAGACGTGCCCGAGGTGTTCAAAGGGGCGCCATCCTGCGGTGTTCAAAGGGATGAGATTTGAATAAGAGACGGACGTTTCGGTCCGGCGAGCTTTGGCTCGGTTGATACTTGTGACGGACGGATGGTCCGGGGAGCTTTGGCTCGGTTGATACTTGTGATGGACGGGATGGTCCGGGGAGCTTTTGGCTCTTCTGATACGATAAACTTGCATGTGCATAAATCTAGTGGCGGGGCATGCGGTCTGGCCGTTCGTCACACACCGATGGCGAGTACGTGCACACATGTGCAGGCGGTTTGAGAGTTATGAGGGCCAGTGGGTTGTTTTACACTGCGGTCTGGAGGACGACCCCGATAACGCACATCCGACCCAACAAGACTGACGGGTTGTCAGCAAAGTACGTACGCGAGACTCTAGAGTGCACCTTGGACGTGTACAGAGGCGTAAGAGAGGGTCTAGGCTTGGTAGTGTGCATTACCGGGCCAAGAAGTGGAGACGCCCGCTCCGCTGCTGCCGTAGCCACAGCGGTGGTACCCGAGAGTGATGCTAGCTCTCAAAAAGTGGGAACTAAAGGTCTGTGATCACAGAGTCGTTGTGTGTGTGTTGCACTTGCATGTCCATCATACCCACCTGCATGTCATAGAATAATCGATTCATTTAACCCTGACACCTAAAGTATAAGTGGTATGGGGACTCTATACATTAGGCCCTGCAAACGACCCCTTGATCTAAAGCTTGTGTGGGCAAGTTATAAATTAAGGTTATATCAATATTTATATGCTGCTTGTGATAACCGACACCCCCCAACGTATAAAGTGGTATTGAACATTTTATAACGATGGGAGCCTTGTAGAAGATCCCTTGGCTTATTGTATTCACATAAGTGAAGGTTATATTCCTTTCTTACTTTACTCATTATAACCTGATTATAAATTGCTAGCTAGGTCCCCCTGTCACCTGTTTTTGATTTCTCTCCTCTTTCACGTCCTTTCCTTTCTTCCTCCCCGCTCGGTGCCTAGGAGCATGGGGGGAAGGGTGGGGGACGATAGGGCTTAGTCTTTTAGACTAATGTTTTCGAAACCACATCATTATTAGGGGATCGTGGAGCTGAGTATGGAGGAGCAGCCCAGGAGACCGGTGCAGTTGGAGATAGGGCAGTCTAGCTCAGGAGTACAGCCAGCTGGGACCGTGAGTTCCGACTTCTAGTAGTTGTTTTGTTTTGCTTCCGCATGAGAGATCTGAAGTGAGGATATTGATGTACCGGGCTTCAGCCCTTTTTATTTCTGTACACTTTACTATTCTATGGACACTCCCTTCGTGGAGATTTTTATATATATATGTGATATGCTGTGGACTTGTCTTCTCTGTACTGCTACTTTAGCGTCAGCTTCGATCGAATTGGCCGGCAGGATCGGCGTCTTGTAGTGTCGACCTTCCCGGGTGCGAAGGTGTCACCGCAGGCGGCGGTTCTGGCCTAAGACCCCGAGGTTTTAAAGGAAAAAAAAGAGGGGTCTTACAAGTGGTATCAGAGGAAACTCGATCCAAAAGAAAACAGTCCACAACCCCCTGGGTCACCCCCGCGCGAGTTTAGTTTGGGGACAAACTAAGCAGCGGAAGCAGTGGTATGCCCATGTGGGGATCACATAATAATTGTCCATTTTTAGTTAAGGTTGAAAAAGTTCTGACGATAAATTTTGTGACGCAACCTCCAGTACTGGCCTAAACAAATTCCAGAAGTTGCACCACCGCCGCCGGTTCCCACTCAATCCTACAGTCTAACATGGGACAGACTCTGACGGCTATCCTGGAAGCCTTTAGGAACCAACAGGCCCCGGCTCCGCAGCCTATTCCGGGAGCCAACTGGCTCAGCATCTTTCGAGGACTCTCTCCCCCGTCCTACTTGGGGACAGAGGGGGTAGTTCGGACAGAGGAATTGCTAGACATCATGGAGGAGATGCTGACAGGGATACAGAGCCTTTAGGAGGAGAGGGTGCCACTGGTTGTTTCCTGCTTGGAGTCCCATGCCAAGCGGTGGTGGAAGACAGTTCTGGAGACTACCTTTGCTGATAGGGAGGCTGCCGAGGTTACGTGGGAGGAGTTCAGGCTCATGCTGTTGGAGCACTTTGTTCCGCAGTCGGCCCGAGATGAGCTGGAGGACCGCTTCTTGCAGTTGAAGCAAGGTTCCAGGATGGTGGTGGAATACCATCGAGAATTCAACCATCTGGCCCGTTTTGCAGACTCGTACCGGCTAGATGAGGCAGCGTACACCAAGAGGTTCTACAAAGGTTTACGAGAAGACATGAGGGATGCACTGAAAGATATGGTACCTAAACACCTAGAGGGGGGGGGGTGAATAGGTGACCTAAACCATTTTAAATTTTGTTGGCAGCACAACAGTTATTTCACAGATTATTACAACTAACAGCAATTACAGAAATCAAACAGTCAATCACAGCACACACTCAGCACACCACAACAGACACACTAATTTATAGTGGTTCCCCAATCTTTGGGTACATCCACTTTCCCCCTTCGCCTATCTAGCAGTGTACTAGATTCGGCCAAACTTCTCCACTATCTCAGAACCCAACTAGTTTCCTACACCTCCGGCCCAAAGCCTTACACTCAGCCACAAAGGCCTACACTCAGCCACCCATGCCTACACTCAGAGTTCTTCAACTCCTACACTCAGGCAATCAAGCCCTACCCTCAGCCTTTATAATATAGGCTTACAATTCTCTCAGATCCAATGGATCCTACAAGTTAAAATAGAAATACAATAGCTAACTCTATAACTCAGAAAATTAAGAGAGGAGTTGAGAGTTTCTTGAAGAGTTCTTGGAAGAACTCAGTTAGATCCAAACTGACTTAGCTTCCTTCAAAGCTTCTTGAGTTAGAACTGAATTAGTCTGAATCTTCTGCAGTTGTTCCTTGACCTCTGCTTCTTGAGATCCAGTTGTTTCTGAATCCTTCTTCTCAGCCTTAATTCCAAAGACTGAATACTTGATTGGAGCTCTCTCTCTCCAACTTCTTAGATCTGCAGTTGGACTGACAGATCTTCTTGTGTTGATCCTCTGTGTATCACTTATTGATTTAATCTGATCAACTACTTTAAGTAATCTCTCAAGCTGTAACTCTTGTTTCTCAATCACAACCCCTCAAAAAAAAATCTTAATCACTCGGTTTCTGTAAACTATGAGTGCCTATTTATAGGCTTCCTTCATGGTAACCGGCTGGTCCGGTTCATAACAGACTTCTGATTTCTCTGACAGTTGATGTAGACCGGCTGGATCGGCAGCTGTCTTGTCAACCAATCACTTCTTGAAATTCTCTAACTATCAGATAGTGTCGAGACTTTCTGTTCTTAAGTGTCGACACTTATAGACCAAGTGTCGACACATATTGTGTAAGTGTCGACACAAGTCTACAAGATGTCGACACAATTCCTTGTATGTCTCGACACAGTTTCTTCTGCATGTGTCGACACTGAAATTGAGTGTCGACACAAGTACTTGTACTTCATTCATTAACTGTATTCTTCTAAGTGTCGACACATCTCCTTTGTGTCGACACATCTTTATGTGTAGAAACTGTCAAGTGTCGACACTGCTTCTTTGTGTCGACACAAGTCTTCAATCTTGATTCTTCAGCTGAGTGTCGACACATTCCCTTAGTGTCGACACTTGTACTTAGAATATTTTGTAAACTTTTCTGTTCTTTGCTAAGTGTCGACACAGCTCCTTGTGTCGACACTTTCTTCAAGTGTAGAGTCTTCAACTAAGTGTCGACACATTGTGCTGGGTGTCGACACTTCCTACAAGTGTTGACTCTTCTGGTTGTGTGTCGACACATTGTGCTGAGTGTCGACACATGCTTCAAGTGTTGACTCTTTTGAGTGTGTGTCGACACATTGTGCTGAGTGTCGACACATTCTTCATATGTTGACTCTGCTGATTGAGTGTCGACACATTGTGTTGAGTGTCGACACTTGTACTTAGTTTCTGCAGAATTTTGCTGAGTGTCGACACAACTCCAAGTGTCGACACTTTCTTGTGTTGACTCAGCTCTTCTAGGTGTCGACACTTCTGCTAAGTGTCGACACAGCTTTTCTGCATTCTTCTACACTGAGTGTCGACACAGCTCCAAGTGTCGACACTTTCTGACTGGTGTCGACTCTTCTTCCCAGGTGTCGACACAATGACTCCAAGTGTCGACACTGCTTGTCTGGGTGTCGACACAAGCTTTCTCAAGTGTCGACACTTTCCCTCTGGGTGTCGACACATGGACTTAGAAATTTTTAGCTTCAGTCCAGTGTATTCCTAACCTGCACAAGTAACTCAAACAAACATCAAATACACTATGATGTATATCATTGAGTTAGGTGAGGCTTCTTCAAATCAGGTACATTTGACCAATGTACCCAACATGCACTTCTTTTCGTTTCGGACGGGCCTATCACTCGTATTCTGGAGATGGCAAAAAAAAAGGTTAGAGGCAGATTGGCTCAACACCAGAGGCCGGAAACGGCCAACGGAGGATCAGTGCCGGGGAGCCCGAAACGATCAGCGCGAGGTCGTGCGCCAGAGTACAGAAGGTGGAGGATCAGCCTCGACAGGAGTGAGGCAGGAGCCGAGGGGGCAGGTGACGATGGCCCGTCAGCCTATTCAGATGAGAGATGTGCAGAGACCGGGAGGTGGGGCTTACACTCCGCCGGAATGTTACCACTACCACCAGGTGGGGCACATCAAGAGAAACTGTCCCGTGAGAGGATGCCTCCACAAGCACCGCAGATTGCCCCACCGACTCAGTATTTTGGAGGCCGAGGACGTGGCCAAGGACACAGATATCAGTTTAGAGATCGCAGGCCGGGAGGACAGCAGATTTATGTACTGGACCTGGCTCAACCCAGGAACCTGGAGCAAGTTATTACAGTTACGACCAAAGTTTTCTTTTTTTTTTACTTAACTACTTTTCTTCCTAGAAAATTAGTTTCATGAACTTGAATTATTAAAGACTAGGCAGTAAAACCAGAAAATAGAACTCTAAGCAAATATTCAATCTCAGGCATCGTCTTCATTTGCGGCAAGCCCGCACACACTCTCTTCGACACGGGTGCTTCGCACTCGTTTGTGTCGGAGACCTTTATCCAAGGGTTAGGAGGCGTGGAGAGGATCACCGCCCAGATGTTACGGATACGGCTACCTGATGGGTTGGAGCTGTTCACATCATCCCATTGCAACCTGGAGGCATGGATAGGCGGAAAGCCCTTCGAAGCTCCAGCGACAATTTTGTTGCTGCCTCCAAGCCCAGACATATGGGCAAACAGAGCGCACAAACCGGGCACTGGAGGACCTGCTGAGACTGTGTATTGTGGACCATAGAGACCCCTGGGAGAGGATGTTGCCCCTAGTGGAGTTTTCGTACAATAACAGTCATCAGTCTATTATACAGATGGCTCCATATGAGGCGTTGTATGGGCGGAAATGTAGGACTCCATTGTCTTGGATACAAGACGAGGGTCCAAAGATTGTGGGCACGGACTTTATCGAGGATACTGAGGTGCAGGTATGACTGATACGGGATAGAATGCTGGAGGCGCAGAGCAGGCAGGCGAAGTATTATGACGCTCGACATCGTCTAGTGGAATTTCAGGCAAGGGATCGGGTGTTCTTGAAGATCCAGCCGATGCATGGGGTTTTCACGAGTACGTGGTCGGCGGAAGAAGCTTAGCCCGAGGTACATGGGGTCGTTCAAGATCCTGGAGCGGATCGGTCCATTAGCTTACCGACTGGAGCTGTCACCGGAGCTGGCCGCTTGCATGACGTCTTTCACGTGTCTTCACTCAAGAGGGCTCTACTACGCCCGGAGTTGCAGATTACGGCCACTGATGGGCCGGTAGCTTCGGATCGATCTGTACATTTGGAGCTGATACGGATCGAAGACCAGGGGATACGAGTCTTGCGCCGCAAGAAGATCCCGCTAGTCAAGGTCCTGTGGAGGAACCACGGACGAGAGGAGCATACTTGGGAGCCACAGGACCTGATGCAGGAAAGGTATCCAGAGCTATTTAGTCAGGTATACCTCACAACCTCTCAACATGTTCATTTTACTTTCTTTTTTTTTTAAACTAGTAAGGCTGCCCTAGGAAGAGTAGGGGCTAATCTTTTGTTTATTGGGATCTTGACTTTGCCAATTGGGCGAATTGGTCGTATATTTAGGTTTTTCCCTTTGAACTCCGCTTAGCAACCATGGCGTCGAAATGTAATCTTCCACTTCTTATGGGATGTTACAAGTTTCTTTTCTTCGGTAGAAATCCCCGTAGGCCTAACCTGGATTTCGGGGACGAAATCTTTGTTTTGTTTATTGGGATTTGTAACATCCCATTTCCAACTAGACCCCTAAGTGTGGTTATTGGCCATGACTAGGTCATGACCAAACCCTAGGAAGCCCAAGAAGACCAAGGAAACCTAAGAATGTGGCTGAGACCACTATGGTGTGCAAATAGTAAATTCCTGAACCTTTGTTTAAGATAACCATGGGGCATCACCAAGACTTCAAGACCCCACCATGTTCTCAACAAACCATGGTAGGATCCATTAGATCAATAAGGACCCATGGATGGCAGTCAAAAGGGTTAAGTTGACCCAAGTCAACCCTAACCCTAAATGGGTCAAACCAACCTACTTAGGGTCAATTGACCATCCCCAAGCCAAGTGGGCCGCACCCAAGCCCACCTAACCCTAGAGTGAGGTCAAAGGGTCACCTAGGACCCATTGGGGTCCACCCAAGAGGCTGAGTTGACCAAAGTCAACTCTAACCCTAAATGGGTCAACCTAGCCTACATTGGGTCAAACTGGCCTACACAAGGGCCAATTGAAGTTCCCTTAGCCAAGTGGACCCCACACATACCTTCATAACCATAGTGAGAGGCCAACGGGTCACCAAGGACCCATTGGGGCCAACCAAAAAAGCTAAGTTGACCAAAGTCAACTCTAGCCCTAAAGTAGTCAAGGTACCCTATTTAAGGGTCAAGTGAACTCCAAAGGGCCAATACAATCCTACCTAGGCCTTAGGGGAGGCCAATGAGTCACTAAGGACCCATTTGGGCCAACCTCAAAGACCAAATTGACCTAAGTCAACCGTAGCCTAGGTTTGGGTCAAGCTAGCCCAAATGGGCTAACTCAAGCTCAAGCCCAACTCACTTGGGCTAACCATATTTTGGTGGATGAAATAAACATGTGGGCTGCCAATATGAGATTTACCAGCCAACTTAGTGACTAGGAGAGAGAGAGAGAGAGAGAGAGAGAATCTCAAAATTAAAGAATAATTTAGGAGAGAGAAAGGGGTATTTAAGGGTGTTTAAGGGAAATGAGCCACTTGGACCCATGCCATCAGCCCCCACATGGGCTGGCCGACCCATTGAGTCATGAGAAGGAGCTGGAATGGAGTGGGACCAACCCATGCATGCTTGGTGACAAAAACAAGGCAAACCCACCACCTTGCACTTAGGAATTATCACCCTCCCCTCCATACTTCATCCTCTCACTCTCTCCCTCTCCCATTTCAGTTTCACCACTCTCAGAACGAGTTGAGCAGCAGCAGAGATAGAGAGAAACAAAGCTTTGGCCGTGAAAACCAAGGGAGAAGCGCCGCCACCGCCGCCATGGTTCCCCGCCGCTCCTCACGTTGCAAGGCCGCCGGGAAGGTCCTCCCTCACCTCTCTCTTCATGCTTAGATCTTAGGAATACCTAGGTTATGGTTCGGGGTCGAATGAGCCCGAGCCCAACACTCATTTTTCAGCCATTAATGGCGGTTTTGAAGCTCTCGGGTGAGGTGGCGCCGCCACCTCCGGCCGCCCTAGCCGCCGGAAAAGCTCGCCCCCACCACCGTGAGGGGAGAGGAGAAGTTGGCCGGTGGAGGCGCCGCCGGAGGCGGCCGGGAAAAGCCCCGTGAAACTCGGGCTGGCATGCAGGCGGTTTGGGGAAGAAATACAGCAGCCGTCGGATTTGCTTTAGGATTAGTGCCATGCAACATTTGAAATTCTGGATTATTTAATTTGTGAATAGTGTATTTTGTGTCCTTTTTATATCCGAATTTTGCATGTCATATTTAGGGCCCGTACAGCCATTTTCATAAAACGTTCTCAACATGAAATTTGTAGGTCTTGGAGTCACCTTTAATTTGATATATCACACATAATTTTTGGTTAAGGCTACTGCCCTATAGAGCCATTTTCCTAGGGCTGGTCCTAGAGTAGGGCAGAAATTAAAATGGGTGCCCTTCCCAAACCCTAAGTCCAAATGGGCTGAAATTTTGGGCATGTGGCCAAATTAGGTATAGCTAGGCCCTACCCAAAACTAAGTATATAGTTTTAGCCCAAATATGATAAATTAAATTTTGTTGATATTTAGAGCATATCAACTCCAAAATGCCCCAAATTTTGGTGGCCTGCCCTTAGTAGTATATTAGACCTATGGTAGAAATATTAGACAATTTAACCCTCTGCATATTGAGATATCTCACATGCAAGATCAAAAAATTAAATGGCCTTGGGCTGCAAATAGCAAAATGCAGAAATTTGAAAGTGATGCCCAAGCCCATCCAGAGGCCCATATGACTTGAGATTTTGGTAAGTAACTGGTTTAGGGCATATTTAGGCCCTGCCCAAAAATTGGGATTTATTGTAATTAAAATTATGGTGAAATTACCAAATTACCCCTAGGTTTGTTTAGGTGATTCTTGGGTTAATTCAACTCTAAAATGCCCCAAATTTTGGTGGCTTGTCCTTCAGGACATTATAAATATATGTTTTAAATTTCATCAAGTTTGGACCAATGTATGGTGGGTAATCCCACATGCAAATGATGAACATGCTTAGGCTTGGTGTGCCAATAGTAATTTTTGAAATTTTGAGTATTAGGCCCATTTGGATCATGCTAAATTCATGTAATTAATTTCAGTGGCCTATTAGGATGAGTTTTACCCCTCATTGAAATAATGGGATTTTTGGAATCAAAAATTCCATTATTTGGAATTATTGAATTAATAGGACTTTTGAAGAATAAATGTTGAAATTAGGTTTGTCACTTAGTTATTTCCCCAAATTTTGTCAAGAATAATATCATGACATGTTTAACTCCTAAAAAATTTATGTCTCTGTTTGAGGAATATTGATAAGAGGAATGTGGAAATTACATTTTTGCCCTTATTTCATTTAATTTAGAATTATTGCAAATACTCAGTAGAAAATTATGAAAAAATTATTGATGACATATCTGAGTATAAATAGCCTTGATTAAGTTTCTCAGCATTTTTGATGAACCACAAATTTTAGATCTTCATAATGGCATTTTGGTAAATTATTTAGAAATAAAAGTTAATAGCCATTGTTACTTGAAAACTAGTGAAATTCTGTTTGTGGCACTCTTTTAATATTATGAGCTTGATGGAAATTTCTTAGAATTTTTGGAAATGAATTCCTCATACCTCCTTTGAAAAATATCTAATAGGTGAATTTTGAATTATTTAGGAGATAAATAGAAAAATTGAAGAGAAAATTATAAAACTTGGCTGACAGTATTATTTTACAATTCTACAACTTATGAAAAATTCCTTGGGTCAGTGGGATCATAATTTAAGATACTTCATGATCAACTTGGCAATAATTGCATTTGTAAGAATTTATTTAAATAGGAGGTTAATTGAGAAAAATATAATATTCTGGAAATAAATTATTTAGGTCATGATAGGACTCCGGTAATAATTCTAGGTCATTCGGAAAAAATTTGAAGGACATCCTATCACGAACATCACTTAGTATAGGTTGGTCTGCAAATAGTAATTTGGGAAAAAGTCGTATTAGGATCAGAGTTGGATTAGTGTAGAGTTAGTCGAGCTGGATGGATTGGAATGAAAGTAGATGAGTCACCAGAGAAAGTTCTAAGGAGTGCGGGAATCGAGTTGATGTGTGTTAGAAGATAAGCGAGTTCGACGAAAGATCGTCGTGCCCGCGAGAGTGAAAGGTCTAAACTACCTTAGGATTAGCCTATCGGAATATGAGAAGGTAATGGGTAAAGGAAATCAACCAATAATATTAATAAGTACCTTGCGAAAGGGAACGCTGGGCGTAATCCCAACACAGTTCCTAGTGCCCCTTGAGAGCCCTTCACAGGGAATACCAGGGGCAGTCCTGGGTTAACGTAAACCTTAAAGAACAAATCAAAAGAGTAATTTAGTAAATAGGGTTTCACACTGCACTCACTAGTTGGGCAAGTATTGGAAATGGTTAAGTCGTCCCGAGGTGTTCAAAGGGGCGCCATCCCGCGGTGTTCAAAGGGATGAGATTTGGAATAAGAGACGGACGTTTCGGTCCGGCGAGCTTTGGCTCGGTTGATACTTGTGACGGACGGGATGGTCCGGGGAGCTTTGGCTCGGTTGATACTTGTGACGGACGGGATGGTCCGGGGAGCTTTGGCTCGGTTCTGATACGATAAACTTGCATGTGCATAAATCTAGTGGCGGGGCATGCGGTACTGGCCGTTCGTCACACCGATGGCAGTACGGTGCACCAGGCGGTTGTGAGAGTTAGAGGGGCCAGTGGGTTATTTTACACTGCGGTCTGGAGGACGACCCCCGATAACGCACATCCGACCCAACAAGACTGACGGGTTGTCATCAAAGTACGTACGCGAGACTGTAGAGTGCACCTTGGACGTGTACAGAGGCGTATGAGAGGGGTCTAAGGCTTGGTAGTGTGCATACCGGCCTAGAAGTGGAGACGCCCGCTCCGCTGCTGCCGTAGCCACAGCGGTGGTACCCGAGAGTGATGCTAGCTCTCAAAAAGTGGGAACTAAAGGTCTGTGATCACAGAGTCGTTGTGTGTGTGTTGCACTTGCATGTCCATCATACCCACCTGCATGTCATAGCATAATCGATTCATTTAACCCTGACACCTAAAGTATAAGTGGTATGGGACGCTTATACATTAGGCCCTGCAAAACGACCCCTTGATCTATAAGCTTGTGTGGGCAAGTTTATAAATTAAGGTTATTTCAATATTTATATGCTGCTTGTGATAACCGACACCCCAACGTATAAAGTGGTATGGGACATTTTATACGATGGGAGCCTTGTAGAAGATCCCTTGGCTTATGTGTATTCACATAAGTGAAGGTTATATTCCTTTCTTACTTTACTCATTATAACCTGATTATAAATTGCTAGCTAGGTCCCCCGTGTCACCTGTTTTTGATTTCTCTCCTCTTTCACGTCCTTTCCTTTCTTCCTCCCCGCTCGGTGCCTAGGAGCATGGGGGAAGGGGTGGGGGACGATAGGGCTTAGTCTTTTAGACTAATGGTTTTCGAACCACATCATATTAGGGGATCGTGGAGCCGAGTATGGAGGAGCAGCCCAGGAGACCGGTGCAGTTGGAGATAGGGCAGTCTAGCTCAGGAGTACAGCCAGCTGGGACCGTGAGTTCCGACTTCTAGTAGTTGTTTTGTTTTGCTTCCGCATGAGAGATCTGTAGTGAGGATATTGATGTACCGGGCTTCAGCCCTTTTTATTTCTGTACACTTTACTATTCTATGGACACTCCCTTCGTGGAGATTTTTATATATATATGTGATATGCTGTGGACTTGTCTTCTCTTGTACTGCTACTTTAGCGTCAGCTGCGATCGATTTGGCCGGCAGGATCGGCGTCTTGTAGTTCGACCTTCCCGGGTGCGAAGGTGTCACCGCAAGGCGGCGGTTCTGGGCCTAAGACCCCGAGGTTTTAAAGGAAAAAAAAAGAGGGGTCTTATAACCTGAGTCAGTGGTTGAAGAGCAAAGACTATCTCCAGCTCCATCCCCTCATGAATATACAATGAAAGATTTGTTTCTAAATCTGGATCAGGCAGATTTTGACAAAGAAATTGATGTTGAAGATAAGAGTGCTGCTGCTAAGGGGGAGCACATGGAAGTTCTGGAAGAGCCTATTAGGCTGGAAACTGAAAAGGCAACTGCTGTGCCAGCTGACAAACCTCAAAGCCCTAAGGACAGGGTTGATATTGTCAGCACTTCTGCCTCTGAGGATGAGGAGAGTGCTAGGGCCAAGAAGAAGAAACTTTATGTTTTTAAAAGAAGAAGTCAGAGTTACAAGAAAGCCTTGCAATCCATTGCCCACAGGCCTATAGTTCAACACGCTCCAACAGTTGATTATAGTGCTTTGATGATTGCCATGCAGATCAAGTTGGATGAGCAAAGGAAGGCAATAGAGGCTTATGTGGATGAAAGGCACAAGTCCCTACAGTTTGATCTTGCACAAGATATCAAATCTATAAGATTTGAGATGAATCTGAACAAGAAGGAAATGACTGACTGCTTCCACAAGGGTGGGAATGCAGTGGTCTATTTGGCTACTCACCAGAGAAGATCAAGGCTCAGGTAGATGATATAGTAGTAAAGTAAGGATATATGCTGGAGAATCAGTTAAGAATGAATGATAATTTGACTGCCTCCCATAATGCTATAGTCACTGAGTTGAAGAATAAGACTGCTGAACCTTCAACATCTACTGCTGCTGCTAAGGCTGACTTTGATA
Source organism: Platanthera guangdongensis (assembly GCA_039583875.1). NCBI lineage: Eukaryota > Viridiplantae > Streptophyta > Magnoliopsida > Asparagales > Orchidaceae > Platanthera > Platanthera guangdongensis. The sequence continues at coordinate 86,507,440 of CM077163.1, forward strand.
AGGTCTTTCAAGCTGAGATTTCTGCTGTCAAGACTGCAATTAAAGATTCCCAGAAGGCCATCTCTGAACAGCTCACTAAGCTCAGACCTTACTTTAAAGAGGGAATCAGGTATTTGGATAGTCAGATAAGGTTTCAAAAGGATGATGTCAGAGACCATATGGCCAGAGAAGTCATAAAGGGGAGAGGGTATTAGTCAAAGATAGCTCTGACCATGCCAAATGGATATCCAACTCCATCAGAGCTACACTGGGCTATCCTCCACTTTGTGATGATGATAATGTGGCTGAATCAGGAATACAAACTGCATATCTTGGAGGTGAGCAACAAGAAGTAGCTCAAGTGATATATCCACCTCCAGATTTTGACATGGTTCAAGCAGATGTCAGCACAATGTATAGCCCAACTGAGGGCAAGGCCAATGTTCATATTGAGAAGGTTGTTCAACCTATTTCTGAAGCTCTGCAGGAGGCCATGAACAAAGAAGAAGAGACAAGGTTGTCAAAGAAGAGGTTTAGGGAGCAAGCAGAACAAAAGCCAGATTTTGAACAATGGAGCCCTACCTCTAGAAATATAATTCTTACTGCCTGGAAAGCTGCAAAGGACAATGCTCATGAAAGGTACAAATGGTTCTCTGAGGCAGAATGGAGAAAGCATGAGATTAGGCAGGAGGCTGTAGTACAATTCAGAAGGAAGGCTAAGATGGGAAAGCTACCTCCAACTGCTGTGGAGCCTAGCAAGTACTTCCCCAAGCCTTATCACTACTTTGAGAGGCAGAAAATCAAAGCAGAGGAGCTAAAAAAGAAGGACTTAAAAGGAAAGAAGCTTGCTGTTGCTGAACCTGCTGAAGCCCCTGTCAAAGCTCAAGTTCAAGCTGGAAAGGGAATAGTTATCAAAGAACCTGATCTGAAATAGATTAGGAATTAAACTTGTAGCTTGTTGTAATCTGTTAAATGAAAAACATTTTTGTAAACCTTGGAAAATGTATAAGGAACAATGTTAGAACAATATATGATAAATATATTTCATGATTGTTCTGTAAATGTGTCTATTTCTTATTTGTTCTGCAATGCTGAATGTGTATACATGTGTGAATTTATTACATGTTTATGTTTACCCTGCTGTTTATAATCTGCTGTACATCATTTTTGTAATTTTAATTATGGATGGTGTATATCATTGACTAAGGGTTATGACTTCTCCAAATAGGGGGAGATTGTTGGGTACATTGGTCAAATGTACCTGATTTGAAGAAGCCTCACCCAACTCAATGATATACGTCATAATGTATTTGATGTATGTTTGAGTTACTTGTGCAGGTTAAGAAAGAATTGGACTGAAGCAAAAAGTTTCTAAGTCCATGTGTCGACACCCAGAGGGAAAGTGTCGACACTTAGGAAAGCTTGTGTCGACACCCAGACAAGAAGTGTTGACACTTGGAGTCATTGTGTCGACACCTGGGAAGCAGAGTCGACACCAGACAGAAAGTGTCGACACTTGGAGCTGTGTCGACACTCAGTGAAGAAAAGTGTAGACAGAAAGTGTCGACACAAGGAGCTGTGTCGACACCCAGTGAAGCTGTGTCTACACCAGAAAGTGTCGACACTTGGAGCTGTGTCGACACTCAGCAAAAGTCTGCAGAGTCTAAGTACAAGTGTCGACACTCAACACAATGTGTCGACACTATGCAGAAGAGTCAGCACTTGAAGTAAGTGTCGACACTCAACACAATGTGTCGACACTCAACAGAAGACTCAACACTTGAAGAAAGTGTCGACACAAGGAGCTGTGTCGACACTTAGCAAAGAACAGAAAGAACAACAAATTATTCTAAGTACAAGTGTCGACACTATGGGAATGTGTCGACACTCAGCTGAAGTCTCAACAACAAGAAGGTGTGTCGACACAAGGAGCTGTGTCGACACTCAGCAAGTTTCAACATAGAAGACTATGTGTCGACACCAAGAAGCAGTGTCGACACTAGACAGATTCAACACAAGAAGCTGTGTCGACACAAAGGAGATGTGTCGACACTTAGAAGAATTCAGCAAAAGCTAGAAGAACAAGTACTTGTGTCGACACTCAATTTTAGTGTCGACACATGCAGAAGAATCTGTGTCGAGACATACAAGGAAATATGTTGACACCTTGTAGACTTGTGTCGACACTTACATAACATGTGTCGACACTTGGACTATAAGTGTCGACACTTAAAGACAGAAAGTCTCGACATTTACTGACTGTTAGAGATTTTCAAGAAGTGACTGGTTGACATGACAGCTGCCGATCTAGCCGGTCTACAACAACTGTCAGAGATGTCAGAAGTCAGTTATGAACCGGACCAGCCGATTACCATGAAGAAGGCCTATAAATAGGCATCCACAGTTTACAGAAACTGTTGTTGTTGAAGTTGTTGAGATAAGTTGAAGTAATTGATCAGATTGCTGTCAAGGTTGATCAAATTGTTGAAGTGCTACCAAGGGTATCAACACAAGAAGATCTTGCAGTTCAACTGCAGATCTAAGAAGTTGGAGAGAGAGGGCTCCATCCAAGAAATCAGTCTCTGGAACTAGGCTGAGAAAGAAGGATTCAGATTCAATTCTGATTCTTAAGTGGCAGAGGTCAAGGAACAACTGCAGATGATTCAGCCTTATTCAGTTCTACTCAAGAAGCTTTTATGAAAGCTAAGTCAGGGTGAATCCAGCTGAGTTCTTCCAAGAACTCATCAAGAATCTCTCAACTCCTCTCTTATTATTCTGAGTTGTAGAGTTATATTTTGTAATATCTTTTTAACTTGTAGGATCCTTTGGATCTGAGTGATTCTAAGCCTATATTTATAAAGGCTGAGGGTAGTGCTTGTTTGCCTGAGTGTAGGAGATTGAGATCTCTGAGTGTAGGCCTTGGATTGGCTGAGTGTAGGCCTTGATTGGCTGAGTGTAGGCTTTGGGATAAAGCTGAGTTGTAAGGCTTTGGGCCTGAGGTAGGAACCAATTTGGGTTCTGAGACAGTGCAGGAGTTGGCCGAATCTAGTACACTACTAGATAGGCAAGGGGGAAAGTGGATGTACCCATATCTTGGGGAACCACTATAAATCACTGTGTGCTGTGCTGTGAATGTGCTGTGGATTAGCTGTGTATGTTTGATTATTGCTGATTGCTGTAATAAACTAGTTAGAAATCTGTGATATAACTGATTGGCTGCCAACAAAGTTAGGAAATGATTAGGTCACCTATTCACCCCCCCCCCTCTATGTAAGACCCCCCCTCCCCCTTACCAAGTAGGGCTACCGGATCTTCTGCCCAGAACGCCGTCTTACGGTGGCACTAACTCACGGGTTAGTCGACACCGCAACACGCGCGATTCTGCCGGCTAATACGATCATAAACCTGTAGGCCAATATGAGAAAAGAAGTAAAACTGTATATGTTAAAAATACCAGTCCACAAGCCACTGTATAATCATGAAAAAAAGAGATGAATAGTACAACATATAGTCCACAAATAAGTACAACTGAAAGAGTAAAAAGAGCTTATGCCCAGTACATCAAATCTCTCTCTCTCTCTCTCACAAATAGTAAATGCGGAAGCTAAACTAGAACATCAAGTCTCGTCCCACCTGAGGACGCACAGTAGCAGTGGTAGCCTGCTGAAGCGGTATCTGCTCCTCATGCCCTGCCTCCTCGACGTGCTGGTGCTCCATCTCCACGGGCTCCTAAAAATAGTTGGTCACCGACCATAGTCAAAAAGACTAAGTCGTTTCCTCCGCACCTCGCCCCGCAGCTCCTAGGCACCGAGCGGGAGCACGAAGCGGAGGACAACAAGGGGTAACAAGGTGGAAGCAGGTGACAATATCTAACTAAGGATGTAATAAATACTGTAGATCTACTCTATGCAATTCTATGTACGGTACAAGTAACAAGTAATAAGTAGTGCAGTAATGAAAGGTAAAGAAGCAGCAGTATAAACAAGTAAATAGCTAAGCTACCACTATGCTATCATCACAAGCGTACCCTAACTTATATAAATGCCCATACAAATATATAAGTTAGGATTTCCAGGAAATTTAACTTATCATATAAAAGAGCCCATACTAATTTATATGATAAGGATCTATGAAGCGTATGACCTAATTATGAATGAATGATATGATGCAATTTTATGCGCAGGCAAGTGCAACTCACACACAACGACTCTGTGATCACAGACCTTTAGTTCCCACTTTTTGAGAGCTAGCATCACTCTCGGGTACCACCGCTGTGGCTACGCAGCAGCGGAGCGGGCGTCTCCGCTTCTAGACCGGTATGCACACTACCAAGCCTTAGACCCCTCTCATACGCCTCTGTACACGTCCAAGGTGCACTCTAGAGTCTCGCGTACGTACTTTGCTGACAAACCCGTCAGTCTTGTTGGGTCGGATGTGTGTTATCGGGGGTCGTCCTCCAGACCGCAGTGTAAAACAACCCACTGGCCCCTCTAACTCCCTCTCCCACAACCGCCTGGTGCACCGTACTGCCATCGGTGTGACGAACGGCGGTCCAGTACTGCATGCCCCGCCACGATATTTATGCACATGCAAGTAATTCATAACCGAGCCTTCCGCTCGCAGGACAAAAACCCGTCCTGAATCCCTCAAACCCAAACCCGGGTGAGAACGCACATCAGTGCCTTTGTGTCAACTCCCTCAAACCCCAAACTGGTGAGCATATATCATGAATCTCTCCAGCCGCCACACGGGCGAGAAGGTACAACAATGTCCTAACCTATTAAACTACTCTTGCCTACGGTTTATTATACTTAGAGATTTAAGGTTAATCCCAGGACTGCCCCCGGTATTCCCTGTGAAGGGCTCTCAAAGGGCACTAGGAACTATTTTGGATTACGCCCAACGTTCCCTTTCGCAAGGATATTTATTTTAGTTGATGGCTACCCATGTATCACCCCAGCTCTCCTTATTGCTTTTAGTACAACCCTAGTGACTTAAGGTATTATCGGGAAAAACCGACGGTCTTCCGCCGATCCCCACTCCAGTTGCTAGTTAAGACTTGCATTTTTGATCCCTCACTAAGAAAAACTCTACCCACCAGGGTTACTATGTTGAACTCTCTCTTATTTCTGCCGATAATCAGTCCCTGGTATTCCCCTAAGACAAGACCTATTTGTGTTATATGCAGACCATGACCTATGTTTACCCTAGAAATGTGATCTTCCAAAACTTAAGGCATCTTGCCTCTAAATATTTATCTAAGGTATTATGGACTAAGGGAACTACCCTAAGGATTCTCATAATTTTTTCCTGGCCAAATGGTCATTTAATTAATTCTCTTAATTTAAATGCTCGGCCACTTTACACATGAAGTGATTTAATTAAGCATCCACTGATTAGGGAATTTTTCCTGAGATGTATATTGACCAAATATTGCTGCCTTCCAAATTTCATAATTTTCCTTAAATTATTTATTGTCATTTTCTATTTATTAACAATCCCACATAAATTCCATTTTACACATGAAGTATAAGCATTACATATTCAAAAAATTCCAGAAAATTTACAGAGCCTTTAAGACACTAAATTATGGCTATTGGCAGAGATTCATCAATATTGAATGTAGGATGGCCTATGGGGTTCCATTTTAAGGTATTTACCAAAATGCCATTGTACTAGTTTAACACAAGTAATGCATCCAATAAATTCTGAGAAATTCATGATAAACTAATAACAATATTTTATGACAGTAGAATAAATCCCAAATTTTTTCAGAGGTAATATATATCATTTCAAGAATTATCATGATAAGGGTAAAATGGGAAATTTAGGGTATCTACTCCAAGGTTCTTCAAAACAGAGAAATCATAATTTTCCTAGGTTAAGTGTGATGTAATCTATGCCTGGTAATGTTGTTTGGATTTGTTCTTGAATGAATCCTATTTTCCAATTATTAATTCCAAAATAGCTATTTATAAGGTAAATTCCAATAAATGGAATTTTGATTCCAAAAATTACATTATTAATTTGAAGAGTGCCATTTACCCTAATGAGCCACTATAAAAAATTTCATAATCCTTGCATGCAACCATTGGGCTAAATTCACCAAATTACATTTTTACTATTTGCACACACCAAGCCTTAACATAGGCTATCACATGCAAGTGGATTCTCCCACATGCAGTGATCCCAAGGTGCTGAAAATTTTATCAAGCACCAAGGGTGACCCCACTGACCCACCACCAAAATTTGGGGCCATGGGGAGGAGTAGAACTCCATATATGCCATTAATTTAAATTTTGATATTTTACCAAAAACTATAGGAAAATGTTTTCTAAAATTCCTAAATTTTGGCAGGAGGTAAGTAAGCCCTAATAATGCATGTGCCCAAAATTTGGGATCATGGTGACTAATATTGAGACTAGGGCATCCAATATAATTTTTGACCTAGTCTAGGACCAGTCCTAGGAGAAAGGTCCTACAGGGCTGTACACTACACCAAAATGTATGTTTAGGGCGGCATTTAAAGGTAAGACCCTAGGCTACAATTTTTATTAAGGGCCTAAGCTCTGGAAATGCCTCTAAGAGGCCTAAATTTAACATGCAACAGTACTGATTAAGTGTGACAGAAAATGTTACTATTCATTTATTAATCCTGATTTATATTAAAGTCGGCGCACGAATCTTAAAGCAAGAATGGACGGAATCGGGTTATCGTCTACCTCCAGCCAACGGTGAGATCGAGCCGACCTGGAGCGATTTTGCCGGCGGTTTCCGGCCAGCTGAGGCGTCGCCACCCTCCGGCCAATGGTGCCATCACCTTCACGGTGGTGGTGGCTATCATTTCCCGGCGATGGGGCGGCGGGAGACGGCGGCGACGGCGATCCCGAGCGGTTTCAGAAACTTAGAATTTTCTAGATTTTCTCACATGGCATCGGCTCAATTGAGCCCGATCTCTCACCTATTTGATCTAAGAAGCTAGTGCGGGTAGAGGTGAAGTGAAACGCACCATAATCGGGGCTTGGCTGCGGGTCAGGCGGCGGTTTGCCGGTGGTGGTGCGCCGGCGAGCTCCTCCCCGAAAGTTGCATTCTCCACCGTTCTCCATGTGTAAGTAGTCGAATTCCACTCCTCTGGACCTTCTGAAGCTAATGGAGGGGTCTGTTTGGACTGAGGTGGGCTATAAGTGGAGTTAACTCCAAGGTGAGCTCGGTTTTGAGCTTTGGAGGCTTCACCCATGGTGCCATGTGGCTCTCAATTCTGGTATTCTGCTGGAAATGAAGAGGGAGGTCAGCCACCTGGTTTGGGCAGCCAAAACCAGCTGATGGGGTGGCCATGTGGCCATTATTCCCTTTATTCCTCTTTCTCTCTCCTCTTTTCCTAAAAATCTCAATTTTACCCCCTTGCATGCATTCTCTCTCCAATATCAGGAGGATAGGGGCTGTCATTAACCATTAAGGCTGGTCATGGGCCAATTTGGTGGCTTGGTCCAAAGGAAAATTGCTTGGTCTTCATTTTCTCTCTTTAGGTCAATTTGTTGACCAAATTGACTTTTAGGGTTGACTGGTCAACTATGGTGGGTGGACTGACCCCACTTGGTGGAAATGGGTCTAGTGGCACCACCCAACTTGGTTTGGGTCAAGGGGTGCCCCACTTAGGTTAATTAGGCCTATGGGTGTGGGTTTGACCAAATTAAGCCCAAGGTTGACCTTGGTCAACTGGGGTCAAAATGTTGACCCAGTGACATACCCTAGGGTCCACTTAGATGTTTTGTTTTTAGGGTTAGGGCAATGTGGTGGGATCATGGTGTGGCTAGGGTCCTTAATTAGGCTAGTTTGACCTAGTTTGACTTGGTCCTATAGTGGGCTCCACATGGCTACCACCCCCTATCTAGGGTCAAACCTAGTTGATCCCCTTAGGGTCTCACCTCATGCCTAACCCAATCTAAGTTGAGGGGTCCAGAAGTAACATGGGATGTTACAAATTCCAATAAACAAGAAAATAATTTCGTCCCGAAATTTAAGTTCGGGTCTACGGGTTCTATTTGCAAGAATTATCAAGAATCTTAAAAGCATAACTTAAATGTACCTGATGCGAATAGCTCCGGTGTTGCCCAGCATCAGATCTCTCGGCTCCCAAGTGTGCTCCTCCCGTCCATGGTTGGACCACAGCACCTTCACAAGGGGAACCTTCTTCTTCCCAACAACACTCGGATGGCTGTATCGTCAATCCGGATCGGCTCCAATCTCACTGACCTGTCAGGCTCTACCGGTCCGGCTGTGGTAGTGATGTGCTGCAGGCTCCGGCCGGAGGAGAGCTCTCCGTAAGGAAGAGACATGGAAGACGTCATGTAGTGCACCCAACTCCGGTGGCAGCTGCAGTCGGTAGGGCTAGGGGGCCGATCCGCTCCAGGATCAGGTAAGGCCCCATGTATCGTGGACTGAGCTTCTTGTGCCTCCGCACCCGTGAAACACCGTGTACCGGACGTATCTTCAAGAATACCCTGTCTCCAACCTGGAACTCCACCTGCCGGTGCCGAGCATCATAATACTTTGCCTGCCTGCTCTGGGCCTCCAGTAGCCGATTCCTGATCAATCGAATCTGAGCCTCTGTGTCCTCTATATAATCGGATCCCAGAGCCCTGGTGTCCACATCCTGTACCCATGATAGCGGAGTCCGGCATCTCCTCCCATAAAGCGCCTCGTACGGAGCCATCCTGATGCTAGCCTGGTGGCTGTTATTATAACGAGAACTCGATCAATGGCAGCAGCCTCTCCCAAGGCCTCCCCGTATCCAATATGCATAATCTGAGCAGGTCCTCCATGGTCCGGATGGTCCGTTCGGTCTGTCCGTCGGTCTGCGGGTGGAAGGCGGTGCTAAAGGTAAGCCGAGATCCCAGTGAGCATGCACTTCGGACCCTCCACTCGCTCGAAGTGAACCGACCATCACGGTCCGAAACAA